>VXBA01005019.1:1056544-1198351 GCA_013399895.1 Serilophus lunatus
AAAAAAGAAAGAAAGAAAGAAAAAGAAAAACCACAAAACTATCAGTCTTGTCCTGTAGAAAATTTGTAAGAATTTTTTTGACACATTTGAATTTGCAAGCCATGCTTACAAGATTATCACTGTAACCCTGCAACACTGTGACCCTGCAACACTGTGACCTATTCAATTATGTGAGTAAGGAAGCCAAAGGCTTTTTCTGGAGTTCTTATTTAAGCAATGAACTTTTTTTTCCTCTTACTGAAGAGAAAATTCAGGCAATTAATGCACAGTTTTGGTTTCAAATGAAGATATATTTGATCAAATATATTTGATTATATATTAGGCACACAGTCATTTCCCTGGGTAAAACTACAATACTTTGGGAGAGGGATATATTGAGTGGTTTTTTGGCTATGGCACAGTACCTAGGCAAAATCCAAGTAATTATCAAAGACAAGATTTCCAACCTGTTTCAGATGCTTATATTTGTCACTCAGATAATATTGCTTCCAGTGTTGGATAAAACATCAATGAATGCAAGTTGCAAACAACAATTATGTGCAGCGCTGTCTGTCATGAATAGATAAAAGCAAATCAAATAAATGTAGTGGAAAAACATTCCTAAAATTGTTTCAGTGGGGAAAGTATTTTTGGTCTTTCATCCCATTAGCTCTGCTGAAATAGCAGGCTGGAGTCTGCACCATGTGGATCCAGTCAGAGGTAAATGAGCAGCTCCACTGGTGATGCTCAGTTGTGCAACACCTTGCATGTCCTGGAATTCAGTCTGAGAAATGCTGGTCTGTAATTCCTGACATAAAAAGCACAAGTGGTTTGGGGGAAGAAGGTTCATGCAGGAGCTGAGGACAGCGCTCTCTGCATAGTGTTGGAGAAGGTGTGATGGTACATGAGCAAGACCTTAGCCTGCTAAAGGTTCAATGGTCTGGGTTGGAAGGGACTTAAGACCATCTCATTCCAACTCCCTGCCATGGGCAGGGACACCTTCTACTATTCCAAGCTGCTCCAACCTGGCCTTGAACGCTTCCAGGGATGGGGCAGCCACAGCTTCTCTGGGCACCCTGTGCCAGGGTCTCACCACCCTCACACAGAATAATTTCTCCCTAGTATCCCATCTAACCCTGCCCTCTGTCAGTTTGGAGCCTTTCCTCCTTGGCCTGTCATTCCAGGCCCTTGTCCAAAGTGCCTCTCCAGCTCTCTTGGAGCCCCTGAAGGCACTGGAAGGGGCTCTAAGGTCTCCTCAGAGCCTTCTCTTCTGCAGACTGAACACCCCCAACTCCCTCTCCCTCTGTTCACGGGTGAGCTGCTTCAGCCCCCGATCATCTTTGTAGCCCCATTTCATCATTTTTCAGGATGTTTCAAAGAACAGCAATATGTTTTTTTGTTCTTTCTCTACAGGTTTCCAAGATTTTCAAATGGAGTATAAAACCAATCCTTGCTGGTTTGTAAAGTAATTTTTCTTTCTCTTGCCTATTTTTTTATCTTCTGAGCTACAAATGCCAACAGCATTCCCAAGCTGGTGCTGAAAAAGAAGCAGCAGCAGGTGGAGGAAGGGCTGATGCCATTGATGTTCAGAGCCTGGGTTCTGCTGTTCCTCTGCCCAGAACATGAGCTAACCTTTCCGAGCTGTGATAAGGATGTTCACACTATTAAACTCAAATGTCACGGCCCCACACTTTTCAGTTTTTCCATTTCAATGCAGGAGGCTCCTTTTCCCTTTAAGGTGATTTAGGTTCCAGTTGCCTTACTTTTTTTCCAGGTAGCTTTTAATGGAATTGGCCACTTAGTCATCAAATCTGATATGGTATCCAGTAACATTAATTAGTCTATCTAGAAGCCCTAATAAACAGCAAAGCTTTGTATTTCTCTATTCTATTTTCTAATTAATTCATTGTGTGCATTAAACAAAGTGTTTTATAAGGAAACAGATACAGGCTGCCAAGCCTTCTTCCTCTGTAAAATCTCTGTTGCTTGTATTGGAAATCATTTTAGCAAGCTGGAAAAAACTGAGAAATGTGTTGGACAGAAGTTAGCAACCATATTGAGACATTAAATATATTCCAGTTCAGCCACAGGATTTTGAATGTTTCACTTGCACTCATCTCTCATTTTAGAGCATGTAGAACATTTGGCCTTAGCATGTGACTGAACTGATTCCATTACTGTATTGTCTCAAAACTATCTTCTCTAAATTTCCAAGTAAGGAACATTGACTTATGTACAAGATGCTGCAGAAGTTTTTGGATGATCCTCTCAGGCACAGAGTGGGATTGTTGGGAAGCATCCTGTGCAGGACCAAGAGCTGGACTCCATGATCCTTGTGAGAACATGCTGTGAAGTGACCAGTGTTAAAGTGACCAAAGCTCTCCCTGACAGAGAGAACCATGACTTACTTCCTATGCAAACCATTTCTCCTGTGACAGGTGATATAAGGTCACCAGGTAAGTGATGGATGGCTCCACACCTACTGCCCAGACTCCAGATTTCAGCCCACAGCTTCCAGAGTCCCAGGCTGAGAGCACCTGTAAATCTGTGCAGCTGCAAAGCAGCCTAGATAACAAACTTAAATGAGATACAAAGTTTGGCTGATGTGTCTTTAAATTAGCTTTGATAGAGTAAGGAAAGAGTTGGACAAGATGTTAATATGAAGCAGTTTTGATGTATGTGATTACACGTTCCTGACAGGAAAGACGATGGCACAGAACTAACAGAAAGGAAAAATACTAAGCCAGAGGATGAGAATGGAAACAAGGGTAAAAATGGTTTTAATGCACTGAGATCTATCGTGCAGAGTTGAAAAGTCAGCCTGTGAAAAGCCAATTAGTGCACCAAATATGAAAAGCACACAAATTAAATATAAAAAAAATCATCAAAGGGAGCTGAAATACAGATGTTCCCAGCATGCAGATATAAAAACATTTCAGATGAGTTTATAAGAAAATGTTTTTAAAAAGAAATGAAAGGCAGTGGAAATTCAGTAAAAACAAGTCTGTAATGAGCAAATGATAGGCTGTGAAACAAAAAGCATAAAAGCCAAATCTTTCTACACTGTCTAACACTGATAAGAGACTTTAAGGTTGAGTTTATGAGGTTCTGCACCATAAACATCAAAACACAGAAAGCTGATTTATTACTTGATGCATGTTTTTATTTCATTTCTTCTGTTCTTGGAGTGACAATGAGGAAAAAGATAGATTCTAGTATAGTACTCATGTTACAAGAACAAAAAATAAGAACCAACATCATCATTGATGTTTTAAATTATTAAAAAAATGCCTTGAAAATGGAATCTCTTATTAAGCAACTTGGGTGCTCCTTGTGGTCTAAACACATTAAAAACTGCTTTAATACAAATACTGAATTCATAAGTCATATTTTTGCACTTAGAGTGGTCACCTACTGGCTTTTATTCAAAGATACACCTACAGGGAAGTTTTTTTGCTGGCCTTTTCCATTTGGATAAAGGAAACTGTTAGGCAGTATAGGATGCCATCAAAATGTTTGACAATTGCAAACAGAAAGTTGCCTGAGTTTCTAGCAAGTACTAACAAAAAACTCCATATATCATGACCTCACTGACCATGCTGGGCCCAGCATCTCCCTGGGAGCAGAAATTAAGCCTCTGTTGACCAGAGCAACTGAGCAATGTTGGCCTAGGGGAAGGTGTCTCTGACCATGATATGGGGCTTGGAACTGGATGACTTTTGAGGTCCTTTCCAACCCAAACCATTCTACAACTCTATGAATTAACTTTCTCACTTGTCTACCTTACTCTGACACACTAGAAATTGTTTTTCAATCCTGTCTCAAAGCTTGAATCATGAAACACGATGAGAGACTTGGCAAGCCTTGGGTTGCTGCTTTGCACAACAAACCGTAGGACCAAAACAGGCTGGATATTTTACTTGCCAATGAAAGCAGCTTGATGAAGACCCTTCAAACATGTTAATTCCAGCTTTGAGCTGAAATGGCCCAGCTGCAGGTTAATGGAGACCTCAACACATAATCAGTGCTGAAAGAATGAGCCTCCTGCAGCTCAGCCTTCCAGAAAACTGATGTTCCAGTGGCTGCCTGAGAAATGCCTCTTGTGTTACCTATCCATCTCTGAAACTTTGAATATTTGATTTCACAGCTTTTCAAGTGTTATTTTAAAGCTGTTAATTAAAGACTGTGTTTAGTCTCCTGCCGATATGTCTTTCAACTTATTCAGTGTATAAAAGGATATATTTCAAATGTTTTCTATTTTTATGTGGCTGGTTCTTTAACCCACCGAAGCACAACAACATAACAAGCATATTATTAAGATCTTTGTTAATTTTCTAAAAATATGTTTTTTCTATATTTTCACATATATATATGTGTATGTGTGTAAATACATATATACACACACAGAAGCTACACGCCTACAAATGCTTTGGAGATGAAAGAAATGCTGTCTCTTCCTAGAAGTTTATTTTCCTGACTGAATTTTCAGACAGCACAATTTTTTTCTAAACTCAGTATTAACCCCACTGTATTTTACAGAGCAAATAAAACCCCTACCAGATGGCTATCCAAAGCTATTACAGGCTGTCATTACTTTCCACACCCACTTGTCCCTCCAGATTAGGAAATATGACTGAAGAGTTGGTTTTCCTCCTGCACTTTTTCATATTGCCATTGCCAAGGAACAGATGATGCCTCACAGATATCTGCAGCTCCTCCCCAGGCCCTCTGCTGCCATTCCTTGGCTTTGCTTTGCTCTCCTTTCTCAGAGAAGGAAAATGGAAGTTTTAAAGAAGTACACCTGCTCAGAGCAAAATGGAATGTAGCATTTCATGGCACAGATAAAATCTAGTTGTGACAGAACTCGAATAAAAATCAGATTTATGTCCATCAACGTAACACATCCACAGCCAGCCTGAGGCCCCATGTTCCCTGGCTTATGATGCAGAGTACTCATTTACAAAATGGACACACAGGTTCTTGTAACCAGGGTCAGAAATTTCTCACAAACGAGATGTTTGCCTCCTCATTTCCAGCTCCTTCCTCATTTCTGGTTCCTTCCTTCTCTCCCCATTGCCTTGCAGAACACTGAAACACAGGAGCACGTGCACTTTCCAACATGTGGAGGAAAACCTTCAGGCTCAATGGGAAGAGATGTGACATCCCAACCTCTGACTAACCTCTCAGCTCATGATTTCCACTCCCAATGTGAGCAACAAACTGACCTGCATCTGGCTCTGGGGGCACAGGCTGTGCCAGGCTCAGTTAATGTGTTAACACAGAGTGGATTGTGCTACCTGCAGGCAAATGGCAGCTGATTTGAGTTAGCAAGTGTTTATCATCAGTTACAGAAATCATTTCAAATCAGGTCATATTTGCCAGGACTGTGTTTCCAGGCAGCCACTACAGATACCTTCTAACTTGGCTTTTCAGCTGAGACTTTAGGGACTGGCTTCATCTGGCTTTTTTTGCCCCTATGTGCACAGATTTATACATGAAGCATAATTTAGTCCTCGTTTTGCACTGTGCTCCAAATGCACTTTGTTAATTCTACAGCACACAGCAGGTGCGTGCTCTGGATCCTGTAAGTCTTGGGAATGTGACAACTGCTTCAACTCAAGTCTTGCTCCATAGAAAACACAAACACTGTTAAGGGCAAGCAAACATCAGCTGAGCAGCTAAGAGCAACTCAGTGGCATTCCTAAAGTTGAACCTGAAGGAATCCCGTGGATGTGAGTGGAAAAGGGAATTCTAACACCCACAGTGGATGAGTATCTGTTGCTCTTGTTGTGAGGATGCACAGACCTCCTGGGCAGGACTCTGCACCACTCAGGGAGGGACAGAGCAGCTCCTGAAGCGTGGACACTATGGACACAGGGGTGAGTGAGGCCAAAATGGAGAGAGCCCTTCACTCAGGAGGAAATAACCCATCTTTCTGGCTGCTATGCTAGACAGTGCTGTCCTAGGAAGCTTGGAATAACTCTACTATCTGTGTGAAAAACTGTTAGATCCACCTTTTCCTGCCCAAACTTATTGCTCTGTCCAAGGATGCTGAATTTGCCTTTCCTGGCTCTGTGAGGAGCAGCTCCTGTCTGGCAGCACAGTGAAGTCCAGATCAAAAGGGGCTGCCCTGAGTTTACTGCTTGTTCCTGCACCACTACTCAGTAATTTAGTGTTTATTGGTAGGCAAGAGCTGGCAAACTGCCCTCAGGTTCTTTCTCCTTCTTATATTTATCTGTTCTCATTCAGATAGAGAGCTTTAAACTGCAAGGTACTGTGTCACTGTGAGGGGTTGGTGAATGAGTGTTTTCACTGTGTCATTCCAGCAGCCCTGAAGGTATCCTGAAAACTGTTGTGGGGATATGGGAAAAGTTTAACTTGGGGGAATGGCAATGAGAGCTGTCAGCAAGAAACTGTGCTCTAGAGGACTCGGATGTGTGATGGATAATTACAATACTTTTAAACATTTGTTATGTCTTTCTCTACATTGCAACACTTTTCCTATCATATTGCTCGTATAAATTAAGGATTAACAATCATCCATTTTACTTAAAACTTAGATTTTTGATTCAAAGAACTGTCTTTGATCCAAAGAAATGCAACAGGGTATTTAAGTGCAACTTATTTCACAGTAATTAATCCATTTTTCACTCTTCACTGCCTTCTCAATTTTGGTGTGTGAGTGACCAGAGGCACCTGTCAGAGCAGCAGTGGAGCCAGGCACAGAACAGGTATTCAGCACAGACTGAACATCCCTAAAGTCCCTGTGGATTCTGGGTACCCATTGTGATTGAAACTATCCATTAATATTTCTTATTTTCATCACTGCCACCCCTTCAGTAACTGTCCCAATCACAGCAGAGGTCCTGTGTGAATACCTAATCCTGCACAACCCACGGACCAGTCACTGATGACTTTGGGTTTGCATGGTTTGATTAAAGACCTACAGGACATAGTGCAAATACATCCACTTGGTGACACTTCCTTCCTTCTGGTTGTGCTTTGTGACCTTTTTGTCAGCCAGATTTTGGAGCTCACCCAGTCCATGTGGCTTTTTGTGCACACAGCAGCTTTGGAACCCAGACCTGAGACAGTCAGTGTTAGAATTAGAAGAAATGTTTTTGCTTTCTTGTATTCTTTCTCTCTTTTTTATTTTCTCTTTCTTTTTTTTTCTTTCCCCTCAACATCCATTTTACAGCTAAAGTTTACAAAATTAGAGGAAAATGAAAGAGTTGGCATAATCAGACTAGATGGGGCTTCCACTTGCTGACAGTGAATTTTTCAGCATGAGGATTAAGCACATGTATAAACACTTTCAGGATTAGCTCCCAAACACCAGATGGAAAGGTAATTGGAGTCAATGTAGAAAGCTGTGTTCCAAATCAGTAATATACCTTTAATTTGGGGTTACAACAGGTACTTTTCATTTGCATTTTTCATCTCATCTAGGATCTCTCTGGGCTTTATCATGCTCAGTGATGATGAATCATAAATAGTGAAGGGCATGGTTTAAATTCCCTTTGAATAAGGGAATAAATGATAAGGCAGAGGAAATGCTTTTTTTGCTTATGAACTGAGCAGACTCGTCTGGGAAGAGTAAAGTGACAAATAAATATGCCATTTCCCAGTGCCACTCTGAGTGACTTTCCAGAACAGAAACATACTTTAACTTGAAGGCAAAAAAATATCTCTGCCAAGTAATACATAGTAAACAATGTGATTTTAATTATAGCTCATTAGTTTTTGTTTACTGTGTCAGAAAGTGCCCTGGAGACAACAGCCTGGCCTGATGTTCATCAAAGCTACTGGGTGAATTGCCATTCATTTTAACAGGCTAAAAATAACCCCTTGAAAGGCATGTGGTTTAAAAATTTAAAGTGTGCTTTTTAGTTCCACTGGTGCATGTTTTTGTAGACCCAAAAGGCTTCAGAATAATCCTAATGGAGCCACTGGTAGCTGAGTTTAGAGATAGGTGCTGCAAAAGAAATTAAAACCTGTAAGTCTTGAATAGCTGAAAGAAAATTCTGACTTCCTTTCATGTGCAGAAGGTCATTGAAGTGAATTTGAAGCTGGTGTGATACAACTGGGTGGCTTTCAAGCAATAACCTGATGCAGAGTTAGTAGAGTTTGACAAGGAGTGTCAACTTATTTCCATAAAGCTCAAAACACTCATTTATTATAATTTTGGAAGAAAAGTGTCATAAGAATATGGAAGTGCTATTTCGAAGTTAGATAGTGAAATAAACTTCTATATTTTGAGCTCATCCATGGAATAAATACTAAGCAACTTCCACTCTGGAATTTCTAGCCCAGAAGGGAAGGCAAACACCAGCTCAGCAGAAGATAAAATAAGATGAAGAAAATGTTTTTTATAATAGTAGTGGCCTTTAAAGCTCTAAAGACACTCAAAAATGATAACATCAGCTTTTACAAACTGTTTGACTTCAAAGAAATTCTGTCAACAAAACTGAAAATTGATGATCCCGTTTCTGTCTTACCCAACCAAGTAGTTTTGAGCTGCTACTGCTCCATGAAATCCTAAAGTAATATTCACAGTCTCCCACAAAGGGAGAAGGAAAGTGAAATATTACCATGGCAACAGAAAAAGCTGGAATGTAGGAGATTTTTACACAGGCTGCACCTAATTCTGGGTCATCCTCAACTGTGAAAGGCCAATGACTGAAGAAGGCTGAAAAGAGCAGATTTTTTAACTCTTTCCCAGCCTTGTTCCAGCTGACAGATCCTGGGCTCTGTCACAGCCAGCAGTTGCCTTCTCCTTCCTGCAGCATTCCTCATAATTATTTTTCTTTTGCCAGTTTGTGAGTTTTCCCTTTCTCATTCCTCTTAGTCCAGTAGTTAGGCAAAAGTTTGAAGGGAGTGGAGTCCCCCATGGTAGAAGAATACAAAGGAAAACAGATTACATGGAAAAAACAGTAGTTTCTATTCCAAAAAGTATTTAATGGACCTGTGAAATTTTACTGTTTGATATTTATTCAGGGCTGCATTGTTTCTATTATTACTGATATAGTTGGTATAAATTAGTTCTAACTTTTGTTCAGCCACTGAACTTGGAAATCCAATGCAAGCTGCTGATACAAAAATGTACAACACTAACAATGTGTGTGTACTCCACAAAATGGTCAATGTTTAGACTGGAAGGAACTTGATTCTGTTCCTCTTCTTCCCTCATGTATCAGTGACAAGTGATTCCTTCACTCAGAAGATGAAAGTTTATCTTAAAATTTTCAAAATATATTTTACTTTCAGGCTGCTTGGATCAGTATCTTAAAGGATTTAAGCAAACAGGAAGGGATCAAAAAAACAGGGATTACAAAAGCCCAGGCTATTAAAGGGCTTTTTTTTGAAGGAAACAAAGCTTCTGTGAGCATCACTCTCTTTCAGAACTTTAATTAGGTCTCTATTTAAAGATTATCAAAGAACAGATGGTTTCCAAAGTTAATAGGCAGCCTGGAACCATTCAATATAAGTCATTCAATTCTAATCTGGTCTCCCCAGGAAGAAGACAGAGTTTAAGGCCAGACCATCTTTCCCAAATGGACGTGTCTCTGTATATTTGCTTTTAATCTGTAAGAATGGCAACTAGGGACAGAGAAATGCCAAGAGAAGAGACAAAATACTCTGGAGCAAACTCTACCTGAAGCACAGATCTTTAGTTCCAGGATCTTTTACTGGGCCCTGCATCTGATCCACGTGATGGAAGAAATCTCAGAAGAAACAGCTAGATTTGATAACTTTTGAATAAGAAGTTGCATTTTGATTCAATTTTTCTTTATTAGACATATGCTGCATTGCTGAGCTATACTAATGACCCTCTGGGTTTAATCCCTGTATTATCTATTAACTTAGTAAAAAAGTTCTGCTCAAGTTTAATCACTGTTAGTGTTCCTTTAGGTGAACTTTTTTTACTCCTGAATTCTTTGTTGGGGTCAGACTTAAGTGCTGAATAACTTTCCCCAACACTAAGAAGAACTGGATGTGACCAGAAACAGAAAAGGTTGAAGTGAAAGGACCAAAGATCTTACAGCAAATGTTGAAGACAACATTCCTCTTTGCCCATGTTAGAGTTTTAGCCTCTGATTGATGAATGTCCCTGGAAATTGTATCATTTCTCTGCGTTCATCTGTTGAAGGGGGGTGTAGATTGTACATGTGTCCCATGCAGCTGTGGCTGTGATGTCCCAAATCAAAATCAGTGCATGCACAGAAAGAGCTGCTTTGCACACTATTGGTATTAAGAGCAGTGCAATAGAAAACAGATAAACTAATGTGAAAATAAAAGAGCAAAAATCTATAGGGAATACTATCATGAGATCTCATTGAGGGATTTGATAATCAAAGGTAGAGATGCAAATGCCATTATTTCCTACTTGCCTTTATTTTTGTAATTGTTTTGAGATGTAACAGTAGGATTTTAAATTTGGCTTAATTGATTTAATTGTTGTGCAATGTACCTGGTGTTGATCATAGAATCGCTGAATGGTTTGGGTGGGAATGGGCCTTAAAGATGATCCAGTTTCACCCCCTGCCATGGGCAGAGACACCTTCCACTATCCCAAATTCCTCCAAGCCTCATCCAACCTGGCCTTGAACACTTCCAGGGATGGAGCAGCCACAGCTTCTCTGGGCAACCTGTGCCAGGGTCTCCCCACCCTCACAGGGAGGAATTTCTTCCTAATATCCAGTCTAAACCTACTCTAAAAATAGATTGTATGTTAATTTTGGTTCATTGTCTTGATAGGGGAAAAGGGAGCAGGTTTTGGGTGAAGTCATTGGCTTGTAAAATGAAGTGACTACACTGTGACCAAATCTAGACACTTACCATCATGTGATGCCTCCCAACTCCTACAGGAACTTGCATATTCCAGTAAGTTCACACACTGGTCTCAAAACAATATCATATCAACAGTGACAGGCAGCAATAACAAAGCTGCTACAGGCAGTTCTTTATGTGCAATTTGAAAATAACAATAGAAATTGGACTTTTGACTGATTTCTCTGGAGAAAAAAAAATCTTGATTGCTTGGAAATGTAACAGTATAGAGCTTTGGAACCATGCATTTATATAACTGTAAAAAACACAGGCTTTTTAATCTGTAGAAGGAAACTGGAAAGAAAATACTATATTTTTCAAGGTAAACTCCTTAAAAGCAGTATTTAGGACTTGAACATCTAACCCTTTTTGTTTGTAGTGATGCTAGAGTAATATATATCAATGTTTCAGTCTGCTCCACTTACTGATTTTGTCTCTTTTTCCTGTAGCCTGTGTGGACTGCACCATCTTAGAGACTTGTTTTTATATATGGATATGGGAAAGAGATTTATACATATTTATATTTTTGGCCTTAATCATCTGTCCTAGTAAAGCAATGATCAGGAAGTTCTATTAATAAAATTTACCTTGCATTTAAAAACAAACCAAACTGTGTTAGTGGACTTCAGGTAATAAGAACTACTCCTTTTTATAGCTAAATAGGCCAGATGGGCATTTACCATTCTGAGAGTAGAGACTATAGTTACAGGTAATGTGCTAAACCAAACTCAGTAGCCTGGTGAAAACTGAATGAAGTGGATCTTCTACTTTTCTAATGCCTCATATGGAAATGCTGATGTTTGAAATGAAAAGCTGCCACCAAACCAAAAAATATTGTACTGTGTTCCAGCCATTCTGCTTAGAAATATTCAACTATGTTGTGTTCCAAGGTCACTCCTGGGCTGAGCAGGCTGGGTCCACGGTTAAATGAGGTGCAGATCTCCCTGCACACTCCTCTGTTCCTGTTTCAGTCACAGCAGGGCTGGACACAGACGTCCTTGTTCCCCTTTTTTCCTTTCTTGAGCTGTTTGCTGTATCTGTGCAGATCTGTTTGTGCTCTCAGTGGTGGGGTATGAGAAATGAAGCCCAACAGGTGGTAGGATTGCTACTGGCAGCCCATTTATTATCATTAGCTAGTATAAGCAAAACACTGTTCAAATAAAAAAAATAAATCTTAAAAACAAAGCAAGTGACGGGGCTCTAATTCCTGGTTTTGGCATAATTCTTAATTTAAACAAAGTCTCACAGTAACTATTCATCAAGTTCTTTTCCTGGAGGAATTTTTCTCTGTAGGCACTCAGAATAACGAATTTGCAAAAATTAAACTGATATGGTATCTATTCAGAACAAAACAAAAAAAAAAAAAAGGAGAGAATGATTCCTTTCTTTCATTCCAGAATAAATCAAGAGGAATGCAATCATTCCCACTGAGTTACATCAGACTGAGACTAAAGACATACAGCACACACATCAGTATTTAGCACACTGGAGATAAAATCCGCCTGGTAGGGATTTTATTGATGTTAACAAAAGACGATGAACTCTGGTAAATATTATATAACAGGTTGAGCCCTAGATGCAAAAAAAAAAACCCCTGTAATTAACCAGTCTTCTGAGACATATTTTTGTCTGAATTATGCTAGGAATCATGACAGATTTTGGATTTATTTTCCACCTTTTTTAAGCCTTGTAATTGCAAATAAGAAAATACTTCACATTCAAGGAAACAATGTGAGGCTCCTATTTACCTACACTTCACTCCCAGTGGCAACAATGACATTGGAACGACCTCAGGGTGAGTATGTGCCAAGTATACAGGCAGGTAGGAGTGGCACCCTTTGGAAAATAAAGAGAATTTCATCCTCTGGCATCAGGTATTCCCTCAAGTCCTTTGGGGGAGTGCAGAGATTTCTCTCTCCACTGTCCCAAAGGAGGGGGCAGAGAGCAAAGCTCCACATCCCCCCAGCACCGTGGGGGACTTGAGCTGCTGCCCAGAGCTTGTGGGGATGGAACAGCAGAAAGCAGCCCCACACAGCCCTTATCTTGCTGCAACAGTCCCTCACATGCTGCATTTAAAGAGCAGCAAGAGATAAATGCAGCCTGTGATCACCACGGACTACCAGACCTGCTGTAAGCAGCTACTTGTTGTAAATGACAAATTGTCTTTGTGTAAGAGGAGAATACAGAACCCAGATGGGCACACACATGTGGCAGAGCTTATCAATTCACGTGCACAGGACTGCCTGTAAATAAACCACAGTAACATGGAGATGGAGCTAATCGAAGTTTTAGAAGCTGGTGTGAGGTCTCGTTGCTGCACTGGCTGCAGCAGGACAAGATAAAGATGGATTCCTGATGAGACACATTCCCTGCCTGTTTTAATTGAGTGCTGTTTCTGTAATAGCCCATGCAATTCCAGCAAAGCAGGCAGTAGAAGAAAGCAACATAAAATGGGTTTGGAAATGAGCCATTAATCCACAATTCTCCAACTGAACCCCAACCCTCGATGCCAACCTGCAAACTGCCAAAGTCACCTATGAATCCAGGCTGGAGAAGCAGCAGGCTATTCATTCCATGCCCTTCCTCTTGCTAAATCCTCTGCAGCTTGAATCCACTGCTGGAAACTTCTCCCCACTCCTGGATTCATTAGTATGCTGCTCTGGTTGGAATGTCAGCACCAGAACATGTTGCATATGATGGGTTTAGAGAGAATTTCGGGGATGCACTAAAATGAGCTGTCACGAGTGGCATGTGCATTGCTCTGAGTGTCACAAACATTCATTATAGCAACTCACTAGTTCCCTAAATATCTCCCCCTGAGCTTCAATGACATGGGGGTACATCAGCATAGTTATCCAGGAGACTTTGCTGCAGCTGCTTCATTTTAAAATCTTCTATCATGTGGTCTGGGCTTTGGGGCAGCTTCTCTCTTTTGGATGTTTTGGGGTAATACAATGCTTTCTTCAGTATTTAAAATTTGATTGAAAGTCACAGCAGCTCAGTGGGATAAGAGAGATGCCCCAAACTGTTCCTGAATGAGGAATTCTCATATTTTATTTAAAATAACCTCATTCTTTAGGTCCAGGCTGAGCTTAAAGAGAATCCCATAACCCAGGGCTGGGAGTAGAAGTCCCAGGTGAAGTGCTGGTTGATGTCAGAAAGGCTTTTTAGTGCCTTCAGGACAGTAACACACACTCTCCATCAAGTTGTGCCTATTACTTCCTCAGAAAAGAGGGCCCCAGTGCAAGCTTAGCAGTCTGGTTTACTGCTGAAGAGAGGGAGGAAGAGGCTGTGTCACAGTGACAGCGTCTCACTGGTCCCTCAGGCACACACGTTGTGCATACAGTTCTCTGCAGACAAGCTGTGCCAGCTCCTTGGGTGGTAGAAGTCAGTTCCAGTATTGTTTAGGAGTGATGCAGGCTTCAGCATTTTTAATTACCCTGCATTGCCCTGATCTGTTCCTTCTTTGCAGGAGGTGACAGGCAGAGGCAAGGGACAAGGGGCTGAGACAGGCTCTGCATGTCCTGAGCAAAGTTTCTGCAGGTGTCAGAGAGCACTGGTGGAAGTTACAAATGAGCTCACTAGTTACAGAAGGGACAAGAGCAGTCAAAAGAGAAGAGTGAAGCTGATCTGGGATGTGTTTTTTGATCTTTCTGCTTTCACATCAATTAGCTGCAGGTGCAGCTTGTAAAGGTCCCCATATAAGTTGCAATTGCCCCTTTGTTAATGGTTTGTGTTATGGGAAAAGACTGCTAAAACAACACCAGGAAAAGGAAGATGGAAATGTATTTCTTATCTCAAAAGACTGCTTGAGAAAATTTTTTTAGTTCTAAAAACTTCACAGCATAGTGAAATATTCTACAGTGCTCTGTGACTTTCTCAGAATCAAGGCTGGATCAGGCTTGAAGGGACCACAGTGGGTCATCTGGTCCCATCTCTTGCTCCACCAGGGTTACCTCAGAGCACATGGAACAGGATTGTGTCCAGGCAGTTCTGGAATATCTCCAGGGAGGGAGACTCCACACCCTCTCTGGGCGATCTGTTCCAGTGTGTGGTCACTGCACATTAAGATTTTCCTCACATTAAGGTGGAACTTTCTGTGCTCAGTTTCTGCCTGTTGCCTCTTCGTGGTGTTATAGGAAAGAAAATTAAATAAACAGTGGTTGCTGGTAGTAAAGTCATAGTTAATGATTTTGCAAAGACCACCTACAGCAATTTTATTTGCTTTATTGACTTGTTTGGCTATTCAGCTTGCAGGAGAAAACTGATCCTGTTCTACAAAATAGAATAGCTCAAATTTTAGCAGAGTAATGTCCAGAAAGAGGAAGCTGCTTGTTGGCACAATTCTATCCCCTTTTGAATAGACATAGGTACTTCCATAGCAACTCCTTTAGTGAGTCAGATCACTAAGGGTAATTGGATTCATCCTGCCCTTTTCTGGAAGTGCCAAGTTGTCCTTTGAAAGTGAAGTTGTTGCTCCTATAGAACCAGCAGGACTCAAAATTAAGTTTTGAGCTTTATTTCTATAGGATCCTGAAGGTAGTGGAAAATTACTTTATTCTTTCTTATATAAAAAGTTTGCATTTAACAGTTTAGACTATTAATTCTGCCACAGTCACTTTATATAGAAAAGTTTATAGGTTTATGATTCAGCCACACTGGAGAGAAAATATCATCCAGTGCTGACTGGTAATATGAGAAGCTGGACTTTCCACACCAGTGTAAATATATTTGAGCAATATTTTTTGTCCAAACAGTTTAAGGACCTTATTATAATTCTTTGGTTATATTTTAATGAGGGATTTTGAATGAAGCTCAATTTTAACGTGTGTTGAGTTTGCTATGTTAATTAGATCGCTTCCATCTATTTTATATAAATGTTTTGGATGTGATTTTATACCTTCTGCAAGAACACATTGCACCTACTACATCTTATGTCTTATGAGATAATAGAAATATCACAATTTCATGTTCTGTATCAGATATAAATGGAGCTGTCATGCAATATTCCATTTCTGACAAGAAACCAATAAACCAAGAGAAGTAAGAAGGAAAAAAACGTTTTAAAAAAATATCCAAAAGAAGCTGTGATTGATGGGCATATAACTGAGCTAGGATTCCCATGAATAATGTTAGTTACACAACATGCCAAAAGACAGACTTTCCAATGGGAGTGATTTTATGATTAGATGTAAATTGTAATCTGGACCAGAATAGTTGTGGGAATTAAATGCTACTAAGTGCAGAAATGAAAAAACAGGATAACCATTCTCATTTTAAACAGGGTTTTGCTTTTCTTGGCATCATATTTTGTGGCAGCTGTCCTGCCTCTAAAGTATGGATTTTATTTTTTTTTTAAATTGACAAGTGAGAAATCTTATTAAAACAAAACACTACATGTGCTGCTGACAATATTCTGTATTATTAAACCTGAAATAACTTTTTTAAATGTGATTTACTCTTCAGTAATTTACCATTCACACATTAGTTGTCTTGGGCAATGGAAGTATCTGTCATTACTTTGCTTTCTGGAATGTCATGTTTTAATAAGGTTTTAGTAACATGTGAAGTGCTTAGAGAGGTCTGTAGGTAAACAATTTATTTCATTTCAACAAAATGAAAATACCAGAGAATAATTGAATCAATATTTGATCCTATAAAAGTGAATTTTGCCTTCTCACAAAACACAAGTTATCTGACAACATCAATAGATACAACTGAAGTGCTTGAGAGAGAAAACTCTTGAAATTTGGTTTTCAAGACCAACATGACAGAATAATTAACACAGGCCATCCAAGAACAAAATTCTAGTGCCCAGCATAAGGCTATGAATGGAAATACAATTTCAACTTGTTTAAGTCCAAATCCGTGTAAACTCCTAGGAATCCTCAGAGCAAAAATATATCCCTTTTTGGAACTAAATGGTGTTTAAAGACCCTTCAAACCCAAATCATTCTCAGATTCTCTGTCTGTAGGTTGCCTACGAAGGGGCTGTGACCACCTTACCTTGTTCTTTCTTCTAGATTTCCACTTCTCAGGGATAACCAGACCAAGCCATGAGCACGTTGTGTGGAGATTTGTGTCTTTAGGCACCCGTGTGTACTTGATAACTTGTGTGCACATGAGTACCAAGATGTAGAGTCCAGTTATGGAATAAGGATCCAACAATCCAACATGAGTTGAAGAACCTACGCCAGAAAAAGACACCTTCAGACTTGGACCGTGGTCAGGAAGACAGACAGATGCCTTGCAGGACCTGTGCATAGACATCTTTTAGGAGGAAGCATGTGCAAGTTAGTAGACTTTCAACTTGTGGTTCTTTCCTTACTCCTTAGAGTTAAAACTACGGGGGAAAAAAAAAGTCAACTTTTGGTTTCACATCTTGCACACAAATTCTCTTACACAAGGTCAACGGTGCGTGTATTGTTCTCCCACGGATTGTCTGCACTTGCTGATAATTCATCCATTTTCTGGCTCATCAACTCTTCCTTCCAAGGCATTAAATGGCCCTTGTGTCTCCTCGAAAAATATGAGAGAGCTTGATTGCACAGAGATGACAAAAAGGATGAATGGGTTGAATTTCAACACGGCCCTTTCCCTTCCTTCTCTTGTTTCTCTGCTTCTTGAGAAAAAAGCAACCTGCTGCCAGTGCAAACGTGCATGAGGAGAGCAGGAAAGATCCACTAGGAAATTTTACTTTCCAGAAAACACCTTAGGGCAGACTCTAACAGGTGAAATTTCCCTGTGAACAGGAGGGTTCTGGTGGCTGTGAGGGCACTGGCACAAACCACACATCTCATATCCATTCATTTTTGTCTCTGGAAAAACTTTTTCTGTTGGTCTTTCCTTCCCAAGTCAAAGAAGAAATTTTAATTAATTTCCACAGTGATACTAAAACCTCTGTTTCCCTATTCCTGAATAAAAATAAGGATGAAGACCAACCTCTGTAAGACATCTTCTCAGGAAAAGTCTGTAGGAGTATACAGGATTTATGCTGCAAATAAATTATTGTGTCAGAGCAAGATAGAGGTATTAGTGTTTTGTTTGACCTCCTTTATTCCTGTATCTGACTACTTAATGCCAATAAACACTTATATTCCCCTTTACAACTCATATCTTAAAAGGAAGGACCCATCATGGTTATTTTCACATTCATACAGAACTTTTGGACATATATTTTGCTTTACATTTTTGTAAACTGCCTTTTCAGAAAGTATGGACTGAACCAGCCACAGAGAAGGACAGGTTTTCAGTAGGACTTGCTCTCCAAAAGTATGCCAAGCCAGATCTAAATCCTACTGAAGCACTAACAAACTCCCATTCTCTTTCAACTGACTTTCCACTTCTGATACAATTAATCATCATTTAATTCATGTGCTTCCCACATTCACTACTAGCCATGAAAAACAGCTCATTAATTTCTGCTCAAGCACACTCAAAAAGGCAGAATTAAAACAAATTAAAGTTCTGTAGCATATATATATAATGACCAATATTAGTAGAGCTCCAAAAAGCCATTATTCCCCTGCAGAGGGCTTTAAAATAACTGGTATTTTTGCAGGATGCACCATGGACATACCCACAATATCAAGGTCTCTTTTTTTGCAGGGCAGGGTATCTCATGAGCACAATCCTTGCTTGAGTGAAAGGCATTGTCATTATCTCTTGCTGAGAATGGCACGTAGAATGAGTCTCTTGTATATATTAATAATGTTACACTAATTGAATCTGGAAACTCATTCTTCGGAAGCAATGGATTGAGGGCTAATATTAGCATTTTATAGCTTTGGAGAGAATGCAAGTGAGGGTCTTGCCAAGATAAACTCAAGGTTTGCTTTTATTGCTAGCAGGCAATGCTGGAGCTCCATTGCTAGAGCTGGAGTCGTGCAATAAATATCAGCAGAAAGCTCAGCCCCAAGTCTTTAACTCATTGCTGTGCTGAAGGTGAAGCCCTTAAAAATCCACACTGAAATTCCCTTACTGAAGAGAATTTAAGAAATTCCTTTCCCTCCTGAGGGAATTCTTCCTTCAGACTCGGCAAGAAAAGGTAAAGATTGTGGAGTTCATTGTTATTTTAACTGCCCTCAAGAAAGCAAGAAATGAGACATCTGTTACCTTTGTGTTGCAGGTTGCCACTGGATAATGGGCAAGGTTGGACAGGAACACACTTTGTTTGTAGCAAGCCCTTGTTACAATACTGGCAGCCTATTTTGGAGCCAGAGGAAACCAAAAAATGGCAAGAGTCACAAAGGAAATGATGCTATTCTTGCTTGTCCTCGGGAGTGCCGTGCATGACTTCTCTGGTTGATCAGGCATCTAGAATGGACTTCTTTCCCCTCTATATTCCAATAGGATTTTCTGATCACTCTTAAAAAGACATTCATCCAGAGGGATGAGAGCTCTTCACTCAGACATTTTCTGTACAGCTCTGGAGGCAGGGAGCTGTGGAGCTCTGTAACAAATCTTAATGAGTGGCATAATTCATTGTATTTGAAACTTGTTACATTCCCAAGGGAACTGCTTACAAAGACGACAGGCCATCTGTCCCTACTTCTGGTGTTTTCTCAGCTTCAACATCCACAAGTTAAGGTAATAATAATGTTTTCAACTCAAAAGCCTAATTTGTTCTGCAAATTGTATGTTTGGAATGATCAAATCTAGTTGAGCCAGCCAGTCAATTTTTTCCCTCAGCTTGTTGATGGTGATTCCTTCCTCACGGCACTAATGGCCTGCATGTTACTGTTCCAGTATTTTCATTTAATTTAGTATATTGTCACCATTTTCATGTTCTGGGACCCTCTTTGCTTTACCCACATCCACGATCATTTACAGTAACCACTGTGCTAGTCTCCCACTGGAAATTCTATTAAAACAGTGTTTCAGATTATTTGATCAGCAACATATTGCAAGGATGCATTGGAGAGTTACATATATGGACACCTGGAATGAATAGCAGCAAAAAGCAAACGTTATTTCAGTTCTCTGCAGACACATTGTGCATGGGCAGAGCTGAGCCCACCCTGCAGACAAGACAGCTGAGTGTGACCAAGAAGAAATGAGTTTACACACAATGCACCAGGCATGGAAGGCCTTTTGAAATGAGGCACTGGAACGAGTTGCCCTGAGAAGCTGTGGCTGCCCCATGCCTGGAGGTGTTCAAAGCCAGGCAGGATGGGGCTTGAAGCAACTTGGGATATTGGAAGCTGCACCTTTCAGGGTGCAGCAGGCAGAAGAATAATGGTGTGCTGGCCATGGGCACCCCAGCTCTTCCTCAAGCAGAAGCCCAGTGATGTTCCCACCAGTGGCATCCCAGGTAAAGAGCAGGAGCTGCTCAGCCACAAGAGGTGGTGAGGAGGGTCCAGCTGCCTGTGCAGACAAGTTTTCTGCAAAAGGCTTTGCAATTTTCCTCCCAAATCTGTTCTTCATACTGTTTTTCTTAACAATTTTCATCAGTTAAGCTTGTGTAAACATTTGCTTTCCTTCCCTCTCTTGCCATCAGCTTCAATTTTAAATAAAAAACCCTGAGCCCTGCTAGTGAGAACACAGGTTCTTTCAAGTTTTCCTCAGGGCTGTGGCTGAGAGAGCTCATTCAATTTATGTGTTTTGAAATAGTTCTGTCCTTTCTACAAACTTCCAAAGTTTCACTGGTGGCCAAGATCAAACCCACGGTGCTTTTAGCCTACAGATTATTTTAACTTGTACTGAACTGAGCCCTAATTGTTCTACCCTCAGTGCTTCCAGTACAACATCTGATATGATTAGCTAGGCCATTAATTATCTCGTACTTTAACTATGAACCTCCTGCTGAAATCTAAGGAAAGGTCAATGCATAGCTGGAGAAAGTGGTACCTAACAAGAGACATTTATCAGCAAATTAGGCACAATGTAAGTTCAGCACACATATGCAGTCTAAAGGGCTTTTACTAGTGTGCTAATTGCACTTTCCTAGGAATATCCAGGATATTGTCAACAGGATATTGTCTGGCTAAAACCTCCCACGGACTTCAATGCACAAAAATCTTTTACATATTATAACAAGTAAATCAGATTAAAGAATGCAAAAGTATTTGGTAAGTAGTACAGTCAGCACAGATACTGGTCAAGTGATACCTGATAAGTTGTTGCTACAGATAATTCTGTTACATGTTTTTACCTAGAATAATAAATTTTAAAAGTCCACTAGAACATTCACACTTGCCACCTAAACATTATCATACACTCTGTTTCTCTCCTGAATGTAAATGAATGTAAAAAGGCAGTAAAATGCAAAGACTCCTGGACCTGAATTTTTGTTCTAAAATGCTGTAGTATTTAGATCTAAACACTGCAAGGGACAGTTTTCATTGCAACATGTTTCCCTGTAGTTATTGATACGCAGAGGCAATCTTTTTGCTTGTAGTGTTTTCTGAAGTGTTTGGCTCCTTTTTACCCTTGTATACAAGGTGCCCTGTTGTCCCTTTCCTTTAAGAGTGTTTAATGATAAAATGTTGCAGTGTGGAAATATTTTTTACAGAATCATAGAATGGTTTGGTTGTGGGCAAACTTAGCCAGGGATTTGGGACTGGCAGCTGTTGCCAGATAAATCTCCCAAGGAACAGCTTGGCAAGCATTTTCCTTCAGCAGTGTTGCTGGCCTAAGTTCTCCAGCCCCAAGCTGTCACCTCTGCTGTGGATGAGAAGTTGTTTGGTTCACCAGAACCAGGAGATGAACCAGATGAAAAAGCTTTCCTTTTCTTCTTCTGGACTATTTTTTAACCCAAGTCCAGGTCACCAAGTGGCCTCACAGCTGCACAGACACATCCAAGCAAGCAGCTGAGGGATCAAAGCAGGGAAACAGGCTCATAAGGGTGATGTTACTACTTGAAATATGGTAAAACACCATCTGAGTGCTTGCAGAATTAATTAATAAGTTCACATTACAGCAGAAGCAGCCCTGACACAAGCCCTTTGAGCACAGCACAGATGCATTTCCACCCTACCTTGAGTTTTGCTGTGTCAGTGGTCTGCTGCAGCTGGCACTTTGAACTTAGTGCCATTTAAAATAAAGGCACCATATCAAGGTCATATTAAAAATATTTGGGGGACATGTTAAAATAACTCATTGTATTTCAGCTATATATATATCTTACAGAGCTTATAACTTGTATAATTTTTCTTGAAGATAAGGTAAAAAAAAGACAAAAAGCTGAAGAAGCAGCCCAGAGTCTTTTGGCACATGTATTTGGCACTGCATTATTTCATCTTCCAGTTTATGAAGTAATAAAACACCTGATTTTATACAGATAGTCAAGCTCAGGAGAACCTATGAGCCAAAACCAGTTTATTGCAGCCCCTGCTTGGGCAGTTCATTGTGCCCAGGCACTGAGGCTGCAGCGAGCTCCTTCTCCAAAGGTTATATGGCTCCCAGTGCAAAGAGGTTATCAGCCTTTTAGCAAATCAAGCACTGATGTTACAGCAGAGATGCCTCTTCTATCCTCAAAACCAGGACTTTTCAATCAGGTCATTACATAGACACATAATATGTAGATAATGCATTTAAACCAACTATTAGTCCTATATAGTTACCCTCTCAGTTCAGTTTGTACTTTTTGTTAATAGCTCTCTTTACGTTATTGTCAGGCACTACTGTTTTCAAAGTGTGTTATCTCCTGAGAGGATTTCACAAAATATCCAATATGAGATGTCACTACATCTCAATCAATAAACTTGTAACACGATCACATTAGTGAAGGAGCTCCCGGTGGCTAAAACCACATATATTTGTCCAAAGGATGCTCTGAAAAACAAAACTAATCTTGTTTATTGACAGACCTCATCTCTGAAAAAAATGGTCTCTTAACAAGTCATTTAGCCAAGATATTTTGCAGAAATGCTGCCACCTTCATGAAGGAGATTTGGAGGTGATTTTTTTCCTACTCTCCAGATCCAACTCCTGTTTTACACCGAGCAGCACTGTCACAATTTCCTCTACACTTCACTTCCACTGAGAAGCAAAGAGGAAAAAACACCAGAAAAGTATTTGCCATAACACAGCTGACCTTCTCTTTCCATGCAGTGGCCACTTTATACCGGCAGAAATCTGTCTCTCCCTCAGATCCCTTTTATAGCTCCCTCCCACACCATTTTAGACCCTCCCTGGAGGCCACTAGGGTCTATTATTTAAAAATTCAGAGCTGTATTTTCTTAGTCCTTCAGGCAGACAGAAAAACTGGGGGAAGGACAATATCTGACCATCCTGTAAGATACAGATGAATAACTGTTTCACAATACCTATAACAAGCCTTGGCTTAGGAAAACTTGATTTCTGATGACACTCAAGTGAGCTACTTCTGAATAAACTCTTTTCCTACTCATGCATTCAGAGTAGTCTGGAGCATAAATACTGCTTTGCTTGGATTCATGAGGCCATTTTAACAAGATTACATTAAAAGTTATTTGAACACTTTATTGGCAGAAAGTGAGATACAAGGTCAACTGCTTGGTTTCTTCTTCCCTCGGGCCTTTGTTCCCTATTACCATCTCTTAAACAGACACACTTCACTTTTGACTGCCCGAATTTATATGGAACTGAAGCTATTTTATAGAAATATAAAAGCTATTTCTTTTACAGCCACCATATGCAAAGGAAGCTGGAGAGCCCTACGTTTTAAAAGCTGTTGAGCTGAAAGCACCATTCCTCCTGCACATTGGAGAATTGCATTTTACCTTCAGGAGGGTGCATTAGATGGGCTTCTTTACCCTCCAAACAGCTCAGCTGAACAGAGCAAAACCTGTACTGATGGCCACCTCAGCTCAGGTCACTGAAAAAATCCACTGCAGAAATAAGACAAATACTTAGGACTTTGGGCTCTGCAACAAAGGGCGTGGCAGTTTATGCTTTTCTGTCCATAGGTTGTTTTGCAGTTAGGAATAAATCCTAAGAGAAAGCGAGGACAATGGGAGTGCTGAGTGATGGTTGTGCTGCCAGTCCCAGGGACCTCAACAGGCTGGAGAAATGGCCGAAGAGGAGTCTTGGGAAGTTCAGCAAAGGCAACTGCAAAGCCCTGGACCTGGGAATGAACAGCCCCAGGCACCTGCCCAGGCTGGGGGCTGCCCAGCAGGAAAGCTGCTTTGCAGACAAGGTCCTGGATCCTGGTGATTGTGAATAACATCCACATTCTTGATTTTCTTACCACTGTTTGCATCATAAAGCAAGAGAACGAGGTTCACATACTTGTCCTCAGCCTCCTTCCCTCTGCTCTTGGGGTGACACTAAGGAGTTGTGTGGTACCCAGAACCTGTTTTCTGCTTTTCTTCATCTCTGTCTTGGGAACTCTTTAGGGGACACCACTAGCAATCTGCATCTGAAGCAAATAAAAACCCCCACTGACTCTGTGGAAATGCTGAGTCCCAACAGCTCTGTTAGTAATCGCATTTACACTGGAGTGGTTCCATCAGGCTTTGGGCAGTTAATCTTGATTTACAGTTATGGAAAACAGACAGAAATCTAGGGCCAAGCTCACAGGTTAAGAGTTGCTGTTACAACAGCCCGGAAACAACCCCCAGACTGCGCCTATCAAATCAAAGCAGCTGTCAATGGCATTCACCATTTCAGTTAACACAGGTACATCACGAGTGCTGAAATGGGAACAGGTATGTGAAATGTTTATTACAACACAGGGAACACATTCCAATTCAAAAGGATGATTACAAATAATAGTTCAATAATACTCAGCTCAGTCAGGGAAATGCAGTTCTGCAAAAGGCTGCTCTCCAACACCCACTCCTGTTATATTTGAACATCCAGTCTCCACCAAGCAGCACCCTGGCACTGGCACCAATTGATCATTTTTTAGGAAAAATGAAGTGCTAGATTTTATTATTCCTCACAAGAAAAAGAAAACCACATTTTTTTCACAATCCCTGAGAAATCAGGGAGAATATTATGGAAATAGCATTTCAGACAAAGTTTGTAACGCATTTGTCATATTGCAGATGCAAAGTTATAAATATTGATGTAACATTCACTGAGAAAGGAGCAGGACAACTCTAATAGATACTGGGAATGTTCTGTGTTATAAAAGACATCTCTTAGCACAAGAAGAAATTATTTGACTGTGCTACTTTTGTGAACAGATGTGTGAGGAGGTGTTCCCAGAGGACAGAAGCATTCCTACAGGTGGAAGCAACAGCTCCTGGAACAATAGGAGAGGAGCAGTGGGTAAAAAGTTTTCCAGAAGCAAAAAATTGACAATGAAAGATTCAATTTCATCAAAATGAGGATCTTTTGAAAAGGTACTGGATTTCTTAGGGAGGGTCTGAATTTTTTTCCTTGAAATTCATTCATAAGAATTTCCACCTGAAACGCAATTTTCCACAAGGCCTCAATGCAAAACTGGGCTGTATCAGGGTCTGAATTAGCAAATGAAAGGATCATCCAGAGAGGTGGAAATTGGTAAGTTTTTTATTTTCCTGGGTTGTTTTTTCTTTTTCAGTTTATCCTGCACCCTGTGTATATTGTCTGTGCCTTTCTCTTCCTCTGTGACTTCAGGGACCTCACCACCAACCTCTAGTTCTCGCACATGTTCTTTGTTGTAAAACTCTGAGGAAAAAGTGCTTATGGAAAATAAGTCAGTTCAAGCACTTTCATCCTTAGCTCTTACTTTCAAAATTTTGCACTTTACCAGATTTGGCGATACAAAATAAGATCAAAACAAAGTTACATACGTGCTGATCTGGGAGCATTCCACACCTTTCTTCACGGAAGGAGAGCAAAGGCATTTGCTTTTTGACACTTCCACCAAACAAAGCACCACAGCTTGTCAAAAGTCTTCAGATCTTAAATGCCTCCAGAGACAGTCCTTCACAAATGCTTCCAGAGACAGTCTCCTATTTTAAAGTGGAAGTCAGGCTGTGTCAGAGCAGTGCAGGGAGTGAGCATCGAGTGGAAATGAGATACTTGTAACTCACAAAAGAATGGGGTAGGAGAACTAATTTCCCCTCTTTTCCCTGTGCTATTATGCCCTGATACACAGATATTTTGATTTTTTAAAATAAATCATCTTCTGGACTTTTTTTTTAATGTTTACACTCACTTCAGCACAGGGGGAAAACTTTAAATTTTTGTGTATGGATTGACTAATTAAAGTTAAATTAGCATTATCTGTTTAATTATGCATTACAATACCTAAAAAAATAAATAAAATCCCAGCAACCCCACAGCAGCAGATATTGGAAGCTGTGCTGTATATGGTCTGCCTAATACACTGGTGCAGCACATGAGGATGATTTCTGCTGAGGAAGTAACATATTTATCTGTAGGACATACAAATCACGTTATAAACTCCATTTATTTTTCCTTTGTTTTATATAATTACAGGTTACATTGTCATTTTTCCTTCCTTTATGTCTGAATTTCCATTTGCTAATATAACTCGAACTGATTTTTATGATATATTCCCAAAACAGTTCCTCCACTCCAGATGGTCCTCATTCACCTGCAACATCCTCATGTGCACTCTTCCATTCCAAAGAAAGCTCCTTGCCAGCCAGGGAGCCCCAGGCAACAACTTTTCTCACAGATCCGTAAAATTTACTGTTCTTGGTACTGCTGTTCCGTCTCTGGGGGATCTATCACAGCCCAGCAACATCTTAAAAAATGCTATTTGAGCAGAGTCAGCAGATTATTCAGTGTTGCACAGAGGGGATAAATACAGGTGTCTATCCCTCCACTCTATGACACTTCAGACATAAATGAGGCCCAGTAGTTTGGGGTTTTTTTGTTGTTACATATATATCTCTATATAAATAAAATTTCTATTCTAACTAACAAAGCACACTGTTAAGTCTAAAATACTCTGGTCTTCAGAGGTTAATTTATGGAGGTACAAATACATTTGCTGGGTTTGGATAGAAAGTTTCCTTTGGCAAACTTGCTTCCCACAGCAAGATGAACTTTGATAAACTAAAGCAAGTCCAGTGCAAAGTGCCCAAATGACCACACAGCACATGGAGAGGACAAGGAAAAAGTTTGGTCTGGAGAAGCCAGACAAGAAAATCACATTATTCTCCACAGCTACTGAGAGCACAAGACAGAGACATTATTCTTGAAGGTGCACAGAGAAAGGACAAGAGGCAAAAGACACAAACTCCACCTAGGAAATTTCAACCGTATGTTAGAAAAAAGTGCGCCATCATAGTAGGACAAACATTAAAATAAGGCCCAGAAAGGTGAAGGACCTCCAGCCTTGAATAAGACCCTAAGCAACTTCTGCCGTGAGCAGGGAAGTTGGACTAAGCAAACCCTCCAGAGGTCTCTTGCAACCTATTTTCTGTGAAGAAATACAAAACCTTGTTGTAAAGGCCCACTCACTGGAGGTAAGGTCATTTTAATTATAGCAATCAAATTATATACACAATAATGTGTATTTTACATTTATCAAGAAAAAAAAAACCCATACTGCATTTCAGAACTCATTTACTGCAATAACAGAGACAAATAGTCAGTAGTAAGGTTAAATCACTAAATTAAGAAAAGCCACAATGTGTAAGTTAGAGCCAGACTAAAGCTACAGAAGCTCAGCATCCAGAAACATTAATTCCAAGGACTTCACACTACCCAACTCATTTCATAAAAGTGGAGTCAAATGGATTGCAGGCCTAGATCTACACTATTACCTAGCACCCATAAGCTTCAGACTCCTGTTTACATAAGTTGAGACATCAAACAGCAAAGTCAAGGGAAGTATTTTAATTCTCCCAACTGCAGTCTAGCTTCACTAAAATTGCCTTAATTAACTCAGAATAGTCTGTGATTCTGAAATTACCAGACCAAAATGTTATGTCAAATTTTCTTCATTTCAGGATATGTGAACACTGAACTAGCTGTAACAAACATAACATTTTCTAAGTCAAAAATTCATTTTTACTTATTAAAAAAAAAAGCCACAATAAAACTCTTAACAGAGGCTTTAAAAGGTCTTTATAAAATAATCTCCATCACACTTACAATAGTAAGAAAATTATTCTGGTTGCTAGTTTTTAGTAAATATGAACTGGTTTGTGTAATCTCTATTAAAGACAGTTACAGCTACAGTTCACATTTTATGTTTCAAAGGTGGATGAACAAATGTGTCAAGAAAAACAGATTACTGCTGTTTCTCAACAAGTCCTTTTTAATAAGGATCTGCTGCCTTGGGAGGCAGAGCATGTCTGACAGCCAGCTGAGACAGGAGAGCTGAAGGAGAGAAGTAATGATTTGCATGCCAAAATAAACTTCTTCAGTGATCACTTTATACTTGGCAACAGTACAATTAAACTGATTTAAGATCAAAATGGTGTCATTCCATTCATCTCTTGAGTGGCAACTCATCTGATCAGCTCAAAATTTAAGTTTGCTTGAAGTGGCACAAGAAGGTAGAGTCTGAGCAAGTTCTGGACTGGCAGGATAAAAACAAGTCTGATGCTGATCTTGTCTTCTGTAACTATGAAATACCAGCTGTTTCCCAGGGGTTTTTCACCAGGTCTGTCGGAGTAGCAGGTATGGCTGTGCAGAGAAAAACAGAACAGGTACGTATTGGAAACACAAAATATATCAAGTTTTCTATTCCTGCAGTAGAGTACCTAATAAAATTAAATATACCAACATTCAATTTCAAGAGTAGTCAAAAAGATCTAAAAATCCATACACCATTTTAATCAAATTTTTAATACAATAAGCCTTGGAAATATACCTTCTGTGGACACAAATTGGCAGTTACAATGACAAACAGAAAAAAGCTTACAACTGCTAATAAGATGTCACTCACTACACATTTTAATTGGCTATTAGATTCTTTAACTTATGGTAATAAATTAACCTACTCCAAACAGAGATTAAAATGTGATGTGATAGTTTACACATCCAAGTTTTAATATGCTGCTGCCCTTCTTTACCCTGTTTACATAAAACACTATAACACTGTTTCACCAAAACCAGGTCCAGGATGATCTAGAAAAGCTAAATCAAGTCATACTTAAGAGGTTCTGTGAGCAAACTGCTTCCACAGAGGGCAAACTTCATCCCTCCTCAGAAAGAAAAAAAATCAGTTGAGACCAAAGATAAAGCCAAACACTCAGTTCCTCCCTTAACCTGTCTCTGCTCTTTTGTATCTGTTCCAAAATCACCACAGTCCCCAAGAAGTTAAAGGGGTGTGCACAGGCAAGGAGCATCATGAAGACCAACATTCCTGAGGAAGAGGCAAGCAGGCAGTAGGTCGTGTGTCCTTCCCTCTGCTGACACAAGCACCATGGAATTGAACTGGACAGCAAAAGGCAGCTCGGCACACCAAAGCAGGGTCAGCAGCCAAATCAATTAACATGCAAAGTATGATAAGGGAGTCCAGAGTTACCTCTGGCATTTGCTCTTTCCCTTGAGCAGCCCACAAATAGACAGAGGCTGTTCCTTCAGATATCTGCTTCTATGCAGGTAAATGAATGTTGCTGTCATAGCTACTACTGGATAATCCACTGCCTTCATATTTGACAGTCTTGAAAGAACAGAAAAACAAAACAAGAAAAACCCTCATGCCAACCCTGACTACTAACACTGGGGGAGAATTTTCCACTTCAGTCATTCCAGACTTGTGTGATCATATTTTACACAGTGCATGTCAAGACATTCCTTCTCCTATGAAGAAGATTCTGGTCTTGTAGTGTGCAGCCCTCCCAGGATACCACTGGTCATTAAGTGTATTCAGTGCCTCCCCATTTAAGCCTCTGGCGTCTGAATCCCAGTCTCAAACCCTGTCCAGCCAAGCAAATGCTGAGGGGCCAATTCCTATGGGATTACACAGACTTCCCCGACTGTGCTTTGTTGTGTGACATCCTGCTAAACCATCTTCCAACTGTGTAGTTCTCAGTGAAAAAACACAATTCTCCCAGAAGCTGCTGAAGCTGAGCAACAAATGACTTTTAGCTTTGTAGTGATAAAATTATCACACCCTGTAGGAAAAGAGTTAGTTTAATCTTAAAGGCATTTCTCTCAAAATAAGCTTTATATGATTTCAGCCAAAGCAGTCACAAAGAAATGGAAGTAGAGAAAAAATTCTGCCACTATGATTTGAGACACTGCAAAAGCCATTGTGGTAACTGATACACCACTGGCACAGCTGTGCAGCCAAATGCTGCCTTTTTCCTTTTACTTGCCCATGCTTTAAAAAAAGGCATTTAATCAGCCTTGACATTTCATTTTAAAAATAGATACCATCAACTGACCATCAGAAGCATTCTATTACAAGAGACTACTAAAACTGTATGGTAGGAGTGAAAGACACCTAAAATATTGCTCTGAAATGTCAAGTACTTCTTTTCATGCTGGGTATTTATGTACCTTGACATTATCAGTTCTTCTGAAAATGGAGAAATACATCAGAAATACATCTTTCTGTATAATTCCAAAAAGGCAAGGTGCATATCATTTCCTCCTTGCCTCTCAAAAAAGAGTATATTCTTTTCCACAATATCCATTGATGCTAAGTGGTACAATACATTTTCTCATTTGAAAACAAAAATACCTGCAACTATATATTTCAGATATGAGATACTCAATTATACTGTGTACTTCATCTCCTTTCAAAGTAACCAGCTTCTGTGCTATGTCATTTCACTTGTTTTACTGAAATTCTTAAGTTATATAAAGATATTGAAATGCTGACATTTTTAGAGGTCTCACTCAGCAATTTACCAGAGTTTTACACCTCAGAAGAGAAGCAGCTTCTTTGCTGGCACACATGTGCACCATTAGTCAACTAGTATCATAAGGACACTACAACAGTGGAACACTGTTGGTGTTCTTTAATCTACTGCGTGGTAAATGAAGTTTGATCATATCCAATTTCACCAAGTTCTCCTATTCCTGGACGTTCACTGAACTACTGAACTGAGGGAGAAGCACAATAAAGAGAGACCACACCTAGGTCCCATTTGCACTGGCAATTATTATCCCATACCAAACGCACTGACATCAGACATCTTTTGGGAATGAAGGGGGGAAGAACTCAGACGTTCTCTGCAGTCAAGTCTAGAAATTGTCTTTGCAATCACAATGGCATTTTACAGCTGCCTGCTTCGTAATTTAAACTTCAGAGGAAGAAGGGAAAGATTTCTAGGCTGCAGCAGAATTTGATAGGATTAATATAAGTTATATTAGAGCAAACTTACAAATTCTTGTTTCTATACATCAATGCTGGGGCTGCTCAGGATCAATATTCATAGTCCTGTATATTTCTTTGAGAAACAGCAAGGCAGTGTCTTCAGACCCCCTACGAAGAATGAAATAAAAAAAAAAGGAAAAGAGTTAGTTCAGCATGGTTCATGTTCTAACTCCTGAAATCAAATTTCATCCTATTTCAGGCCTCTAGTTTGCATAACCTATTGCCCTATTTATGGGAATATGGCCTTACCTCTACCAACTTCCTTCAAGCTACAATTCTTCATGAGGTTTGCACTGGTTCTGCTGTCAGCTGTAGCCTATGCATTTATCTTTTTCTACTGCATTTCCTCCTCCTCTGTCCTCTCTAACTCACTGTGCTGCAACTCTAAATCCCCTTCTGTTACTTATTTGTCTTAAATTTCCTCAAATAATGTATCACTTTTTGTCTGTGATGGGCTTAAATATTTTTTCCTCCTCTTTTCAAAAGTTAAAGCTTCAGGTTACCTGAATTTCAATGTAACACGAACAGACTTAATGTTCTAATTCATCTATAAAATGCTATTTAAACACACATAAGCAGTACCAAAATAAAAAATTAACAAATTAAATAAACAAATTAAATATATATATATATAATATATAATTTAACAAAAAATTGAATTAAAAAATAACAAAGTTAAACAGGCAAACTTAATAAAGTTCCAAAGCTGCAGAAGTTATTACATAAGAGCAGCTTCCTGTGCTTTTTGAAATAAATGACACAAGGAGACAGTAAAGGAGATTTAGATAGGTAGAACTGTGAGGAGCATAATTTACAGAACACCAGTACAGAGTCAAACATGAAAGCAAAGGGCGACAAGTATTTTCCACAATTAAGCACAGGCATAACCACGATTTTTGTTGGTCTCTGCTATTGAATGAGCAGCAGACAAGCTGGAAAGATCAACATGGGAGTTCTCTTTTCTCTAACACACAGAATATTTCATTTAAGGTTTTTGTCACCATTCCAATAAAAAAATAATAAAAAATAATAATAAAAAACCCTGTCATATTTGGGTCATCAATGACCGTGCTTTTCTTCCTTACTTCCAATGACAAAAAACAGCTATGGGCAGCAAGTTTTTAAAACCTGGCAGTGAGAGGCTGCCACCCTGTGGAAAAGAATTCCTCATCCCTTCAACCCTGCCTATGGAACAGCACTGCCACCACCGGGTCATCCTGACAGAGCCCACAGCAGCCTCCACAATCCCTTCTTAGGCAGCTCCTGAGCTTTGACAGGGTAAGTGACACTGGCTTTAATAAGGTCCTTCAGGTAATGATTTCAATGCTGTATTTTAACCACTGGAAAAAAAATCCTGTTTCTAAAAATCGATCCTTCAAAAGCAACGTAGAGCAGTGCTCTTGCAGCACCTGCCAAACTCAAAACAAGACATCAGTCACTCCTCCCTCACCAGCACCACTGTGCACAGCTCAGCAGGTGACATCCATGGGTTACTATCACATACAAAGGTTTGTTGTCCTCCTGTCAAATACAGTTTAAACATCCTTGGCTCTGCCATTCCACATCTTGCGTATTTTCATGTTCACTTAATTTTATGACATTAATAAAATATACACAGTGGCACACCAAAGAAAGAGCAACTCGTAAGTACAAGTCAATAGTGTCTTCTGTTTGTGTAAATGGAAGGGTATCTTCCTCCATCTGAAATGTATAAGCATTTAGAAATAGTAAATTCAAATCCAGATAAGGTAATTCTGCACTACAGCTCTGACTACATGACAACAAACTCTGCTTCTTGGTCTATAAACTGCTCTATATACAAGCAACCACTGCACACAAGTGGTAAATCATAACCATCCAAGCATTCAGGAAGTTCCACTGTGTCTTTTTTCCTTTTTTTTTTTGTTAATATCTGATAGCAGCCTCTAGTAATGTCATTTCAATGTGAAGAGACAACAAAGTTTTACTACATATTGTAGTCTAATACGATTCCTTCATGAACAGTTCTATTTGAAAAACTACAGCTGTCAAAATGCTTACAGAGCAATCCTTGTTTTGAAAATGATAGTAGCAAAAAACGTGTGTTTTGAGTGTCAAAGGCCAAGAGAACAGTATGCAATGTCTTGGCTATAAAGAGGGTGATAGATTTGTTCACACTGTGCTAACACAGAATTTTATTCTGAAATTAATTATCAAATACTGACATCTGGGTGCCACACCTTGAGCCTGACACTCCTGGACAATCATAGATATCTATACTGTTCACCTTAACCAGTATTCATAGAGTCACAAGTGTTTCCTCTTACCAGTAGCACAAATGACTCTGCAAAGCAAAGAGATACTCATTGAAGCTTTCTATTGGCTTCTCCTGCAGAACGTAATCAATGCGACGTCCTCCGTTCAGCATTCCAACCTTCACTGAGGAATCCTCATCTTTTGGGGGCTCTGGGCTTTCAGTGATCTTCTCAGCTAAAGAGTTTAAGATTTAAATTGTTTTTGAGTCCTCAAAATGTTTTCAAACTGTTTCATAGTCTTCTTGACTATAATGGAGAAATATTATCCATTTTCCCTGCTATGATTTCCAAGTGCTTGTGACAAGACAATAAAAAGAACCTGAACTGTCCAGAACTGCACAATTCAGAAATTCAAATTACTGGAACTACAGGCTTCTTTCTTTCCTGTTTAAACAGTTGGTTTGAAAAAGGGATCATGCAAGTAGTAGCTGAGCAATTTTCAAATCAAACCCTACTGTTTATACACACATGGATTGAGTCATTCTATGAGTGAATAACCTAATATATTTTTACATCTCACATCCACAGTGTCAATCACTACCCTCAATTTAAACTAGGAGGAATGATTTGTCTTTCTAAGTATAGACAAAGCCAGCATTACTAAACACAGACAGATAATTCACAACTGGTAATCTGGCCCTTGGTATCATTAAGGGTACTATTTATATCTGAGACTTAAACTTACTTTCCTCAACAGCAATTTTTTTTCTGTCAGAGAACATACTTAAATGCTTCTAAACTCATCCCAAAAACTCAGCAGAAAACTACTGAAGAGAATACATCACACAAAGATTTATTCATATTAATTTGCCCTGAAAGAAGACACATCTAATTCAGAAACCTTTCCTTCCAACAGAAAGTTGAAAGAATATGTAAACCCAAGTCTAAAATATCCTTCAGTAAAAACTGTGAACTACTTCTTTCCTAAATGACAAGAAATTCAGCAGCTGATCTTGCATTTGATACTAATTGTGGTTGTGTGGCCAGGTTCTGGTAGTGGGAGACTGCAGGGGTGGCTTCTGTCAGAAGTCATTGGGATACTCAGGTTTCAACTAATTTGAGACTAGTAAGTTAAAGGTAAAACACGGATGTGTCCACATACCTTCTACCACTTGCTTTTCTTCCTCCTCTTTAATTTGGTTGGCTACTTTCTCCAGTTCTGCTTGCAGCTGAGTTGAAGATGTATGGGCACGTGCAAACTCATTAAGGGTCTGCCATGCACTCTTCAGAGAGCTGATAAAGCCCTGCTTCAGGTCAGAGCCCATACGAGAGAGAGAGTCTTTCAGCTCTAAGAAAGAGAAAAGAAAAATATCTCCATATAAAAGGATTTAAAAGCTGCAAACTAAACCCAGAATGGTGAAACCCTGTTCCACAAACATCTCAATTATAGCCCTGCTATGTCACAGACATGTGTTTTTTGTTTCTCTAGTCTATTCAAAAAGATTAGGTGAAATGCAATCAATACACAATTGATTTCTCACTGGGTGGGTCAATGGGTTATAACCTACTAGCACAGGAAACAGTTCAGAAGTCTCCAAGTCCAGAAGGGACCACATAAATCATACAAATAGCTGCACCATTCCCCATAATCACTCCTGACACCCTACACTAAAGGAATAGTAGAGAGACAGGAGTTTCAAAACCCAGCACAGCAAAAGAGACCAGAAAAGCTGCCAGTGCCTCTTGAGGTAACAGTGAACTTGGAGAGACTCTGGCCTGTAATTCTGCTGCAGTTCAGTGATCATGTCCCAGTAACCAAGGTGACATTCAAACTGGTGGGAAACTCGGGATAAAGGAGAGTTCTTTGCAATAACTGGTTAAACCCCCATAGGTCTGTTCGGTCAAGGCTCATGACTATTAATGGAATATCAGAATTGTACAATACATCGAATTAGTAAATTAGGAATAAGTTTCACATGAAGAAGTATTATTTTTACCCAGATGAAGTCTTTTTCTGCCTTTATGATGTGGAATGAGAACTGGTTTTAAATCCATGTCTTCAATGATCATTGGTTCTAACCTGTAAGCTACTGGATCAAGCTGTCAGGAAACAACACATTGACGTTTAGTTATCTTAGAAATTATTCTCATTATCACACTGCAGTGCAAAAAAAAATCTCTACTTATGATTAATAGAGATTAATTTTTGAATTCTGTACCATTTAAATTTACAGAAACACACTTCACCACAGTTTAGTTTAGTCATAAGGAGGTTCATAAACTACATCAGTGTTTTTCTCCTAGAGACAGATTCTAATGGGAAAACAGTATGATTTTCTTGCAGTCTGATGATCTCTTTCAACATGTCAGTGTCAAATTGCTAAAAAAGATGACACAGAAGAGGACAAACGTACTGCATGTAAAAATACAAACACTCCACAAAAATCTACGGAAGTGGCTTGAAATTAATGGAAAAAAAAAAAAGTTTCTTAGCCCTGAAAAGGAACAAGGCAAGAATTATGAAACCAATTCATAACTGGAATACTGGGGATGGAACCTATAGCCAGATCTACTTCACTTCTGCAGTAAAGACTATGGGTATGTGGCATGTGTATTTCAGTTGGGCCATTTTTTAAAAAAAATAATCTTCTGGGAAATGTACACAGAAGAATAAGAGATGTAATTGCTCAGAAGTCAAAATTCAGTATTCTGCATTTTTTGTCATCTGTATCAGCTAAAATCAAATCTCAAAAGCTCTGCATACTCACTGGGTGATAGATGTTGAAGAATCCCTTGCAGGTAGGAAGCCTGTAGTTTTCATCAATTTTCTCTACACCCCTTACAGTAAGGAACACACCAATAGGAGAACCCAGAGCAAAGAAAATATCTGGTTCAAAGTCCAATGCACTGTAAACCACAGAAACCTACCAGAGAGAAATCAGACACACAGACTCTCAGAACTGTCAGCTAGTTCATATAATGCCTTAACGAAGAAGGAAAACCAGGTTGTTTATTAAATCAATCACACACTCACCACTGCCACTTCCAGCTGCACTGCCCTCTTTCATACTGATACCATAGTTATAGTGCATGCTAATATTAGAATATTACAGTAGATTTTTGAAAAAAAAAATTAAGGTAATAAAAATATTCAAACCAGAAAGTTTCTGAGGTTTGGTTTTTAAGTTTAGCTTGAGGTAAACCTTAAATATAACAGCATAAATGGATCAGTTTGGGCTACCAGGTTAACTGTAAAGCCACAGAAGCTTCAACATTATGTCACTCACACAGTTCCGTTTCTGGAACAGAGCCATGTTTACGGCTCCTCACTGCTGGAATTACAAACCAACTGTAGTAACACCCTTGTTTTAACAAGTTTTGCTTCTCAGCCATCTAATCCACTCTCTCACCCCTCTCTCCCACCAAAGGGTAAAGTTCTTCTAAGTAAACATAATTTTGTATAACAATCAATGGAGGTAGCACAGTCACAAACTTTAAAAATCCCAACAAAACAAGCAAAAGGACAGGACTGTCCAAATCATTTAAATATATGTAGTCTCACCTGGCCAGTTCCAACTTCAAAATACTCATAGTCAATGTTCACAGAAGACACAGATGCACCAACTGGAAGCTTCCTCTTTAGGTGCAGCTGACCAGACTCTGAAGGGGAGACAGAATTAACTGCCTCTTTTGGTTTCTGGGTGTCTTCTTGAGTTTGAAGTGTGGCAGCCAGCACTGCTTTCTTTTCTGCTATTGTTTTCTTTTGTTCCTTTTGAGAAAAGTTAGGGGAAAAAACAAAGCTTGTTTCACAGTTGTCAAAATTCTTTTAATATAACCAGAATGTTAAAAGAGTGTTCAAGAATAGAAGCTATTCCACAGCAAGGAAGTCAGCTACATTTGCTAAATAATATTTTGTTTCATTCCTGAAAAATGTATTTACCTGCTTGGCCGCTCTGTCTTTTACAAAATTAGCTATTTTCTTTCTTGGTCCAAGAGGTATCCCCATTTCCTTCAGGTCATCAACTGTACACATGAGCTTAAAGAAACAAACACCAAACACAAACATGAAAACATATTTTAGAACTTTCCTAGGAACACACATAATTTCTTAGGGGCAATGACTTACAAGTTTTGCAAGTCAATTTATAAAACTATAGAAAATATAAAAAAATTAAAAGACATGACACAAAGTGCCCCCCCTTAAGGGGGGGACAAGAGTCACATAACATTTAGTCTTCAAGTCATACATTGATTATCTTATCTTTGCAGCTGCTCTCATGCCTCATGGTCACTAAACTCAAAAGAAAAACAAAGCAAAACAACAAGAACCCCTCCAAAGATAAACCTCCTGGGCAATCCCCATAAGTCAAGGGAACACTATTGTACCAGAGACTCCATGTCAATTCGCTCCTTCTCAAACGTGCTTGCATACTCTGACAAACCAAGCACTTCCAGAGTCTTCTGCAAAGTAGGAACATCATCATCCACTTCAGGCTCACAAAGGTCATCCCCAGAAGTAGCAATTGAGGAGCCCAAGGAGCTGGTGTCTTCAGTCATCTTAACAAAACAGCAGAGAAACCGGGTCATATCCTCTAACAGTGAAAAGCCAACATGCAGCAAGTAAAAGCAAGTTGAACTGCTTTCTCTTAAAAACATTATCATGCATGCTCTGCAGATACACATCCATTTTTAGTCAAGAGGGATACAAATTTCCCACCAATAATAGACCAGCAAAATAAATATTTATAAATTACTAAGAGATAGAAGTTTTCTTGAGCTTTCTGACACTCAAAAATATTTTTTATTCATCAAACCATTTCTAGCCTGAACACACACAGAGTCCTTCCCTCTTATACATCTCCCCCACAATTTGGATACTATTAAGACAAAGTTATGTATTCACAAGGGCCAAAGCTGATGTTCATGATCAAATCTCATTACCAGCCTACTTGGAACTTGAGCAAGATGCAAACAGTTTTTCCTGGGAAATGACAGTATTACAAAACTGCTTATTTCCATTAACGTGTTAAAATGTACTATCAGAGGACATAAAACATGTTTCAGCTAATAAATTCTGAAAAGCTAAGAAAAAATTGCTGAAAATATCAGATTTATTGGCCTGGAAAGACTAGTATGCAAATTACCTGTTTATCATGAACAGCCACGTCCTTTACAGTCCCATTAACACCAGAGAATGGCCCAGAATTTTCTGATGAAGCCAAGTCCTTCTGGTTTGACAATATGTCAAATAGAATTAAGGAACCTGGAAACAGGAATTAAAGTTGACTAGGAAAAACGTCAGGTATTCTTGCCCCTAAACCTCAAGGAAGATTTATATGCAATTGCAATAACATCATATAGATTGATCCAAAACAATGGCTGAATTAAAATATCCTTGTATAACTTGAATATAATCATCCTCAGCTAAAAGCAAACCCTTTCTTTTTGCCCCCCTGTTCATGCTTTATGTAGCTGCCATGATTAAATTATCTTGACTTAACATCTTAGACTGCTTAACAAACTGGAGGAAAAGTTCCAGCCCAAACCAGTGCGTTAATGTTGCTGTAACACTTATACTATCAAAAAAAACATTGTATTTTTACTAAATGGGGGTTCTGAGACACAGAAATCACCCACCTAACATGAAATCAGATCAACTGATTAACTTTTTAAATGTGTCAGCTGTCAACATTTAAATTAGGTACTAAATCTTCACAGAGGAAAGAACTGACTTTCTCTCAAAGCTTGATAAAGCTCGATACCAACTTCCTGCAGTGTTGGTAAAACACTGAAAGGACTGTGATGGAAAATGGTTTCCTGTAAGTATTAAGAGAACTGTCTCATCTTGCACGTGCTCATCACAGCAGTGCTGTTGAGAGGGGTTCGTCTTTTAGTCAGCTGTATTCTGAAAGACAGCCATGCCCCAGGAGCTAATTTGAGCTTTATGCTCACTGCGGGTTCCATTTCCCTTCTGCAGGAATGCAGGTTTCATCCCAAATTAGTTGCTAGGACAAGTACCTAAGCTGTGCCCAGCCACAGAGACTCCTCCTTTGAAGTCGGGGTTGCGGCTCATGAAAAGCGCGTACAGACGGTTCATCTCCATCCCCACTTTATCCACGATGGTCTGGCAGTAGATGGGGCTGTTGTAGAACAGGATGTCGAGCAGAGTCTCGTTGGTGAAGTGCCGCAGGCGGCCGATGCTCGGCAAAGTGATTTTCTTTATGTTTCTGGTAACACAAAATCATTAGAAGCAGGAATGCCTTTAAAGAAACACAGGTAAAAGAGCTTTAACTTTTGATATGATAGTGTAAGTGCAGTGTGAAATCTACAGAAAGGGACACTAAAGATATTTTTAAAAAATCATAGAAACAACATACAGATTTCTGGCCCTGTTGCATATTCATACATTAGTGCTACCTGCTGATTGTGTGAGACACAGCTCCCTTTTTTCCCTCCAAGCTGAAGGGATGCCTGAAATAATCTCTTCTCTATTCCAGCATTGCTCTCACACAAAACACGGAGGTTTTGGGAGCAGATTGGTCAAAGTGGAAGAGAGAAAAAACTTGCATATAGAATTAGAATCATAGGATGGTAATACTCTCTTTTTGAAGAAAAAGCTTGGCATCTCCATCTGCCTTCCTGGAGTTAAGACAGCTGCAACGGAATTGCTGCAGAATTGAGACTGCCTTAGTTAGCACTGCCTGGTTTGATTACAAGAGTAAGGAACCCTTCTCTAATTCAGCGTTCAAACAGGAGGAAAAGACTAAGGCTCTGGGAAAGCAGTGTGACTTGACTGAGCCAGAACAGTCTGGAGAAGAACAGCATGCACTTGACGTGGCACAGGCTGCCAATCTCACAATTTCTACTTCCCATCTCTGAGCAAGAGAAAACAGCTTGAAAACTCAAGTGACAGCAAAGGGGTAGGCACAGACAAGTGATTCTAAGACACATTTTAAAATGCTCTAACACTCCTTCCCAAATGTAGACACTTTGCTTCAAAAACCAAAAGGTCCTTGGCTCAACAGCTTAGTTATAATTCAGGTACTCCTCTAAGACTGGACAGAGGGCTCGATGCCTTCCTAGGAAACAATGTACTGACAACTCCTAGGGTCAAACTCAATCAGACTGCAGGAAAGTAGAGAATAGAACACTCTCCACTCTAAATTGTTATTAGACAAAACATCTCCACACTCACTCACTACCCTTCATACTTACAATCACAATCTCTACACACCCACTCATCATCATCATTGGCCATCTTTCCGCAAATGCAGTACTGAAAATTGCGTGTGAGAAAATAAACAAGAGAAAATATTTCTCATGCCTTACAAGCTTTCCCAATACTCATCAAAATGTTAATTAGAAGAATTAGCAATTCTCTTTTGCAACCCAGTCATACATTCACCCATCCAGCCTACAGAGCATATGAATTGCTCTTTTTTCTTCACTTTCCAAAACCCTTTCAATAACAGCTTATATGAAGTTTTCAACATTAAAGAACATACCTGTCTACACCTGTTGCATCTCCATGCAGAGAACTATGCCAGTGAACTGGAAGGAATTCCACCCTGCTCACTTTATGTTCCTCTAAATATTTCTTAAAGTGAGTCTGCAACAACTTCAGAGAAACAGTACGAAAATCATCAACTGTAAAGAGAAAGAATAATCAAAGTCTGAGAGTAGCAGTACTTAAGTAACATACAAATACTCCCTCTCCCCTTAATTTCACACATACTCAGAATACAAATTATGGGAACTGCAAACTGGAAGACTCTTTTCAAATACTACTACTCTAACAATAAGAAAATATATGTTTTTGTTGAAGTGAATTTTCTAGCAAGCTTCTATTTATCTCAATGACTGCATTTTTACTCCATGACCAGACAGGGTTTCCTTAATTCACCCAGTTGGACTACAGTGTATTTAAAAAAAAAAAAAAAGCAAACAGAAAACCACACAACACACACACAAACCACACAAAGCAAACACATACACTCACACCACCAAAAGAAAAGAAAAACAAAACACCGAAAACCCCCCACTACAGCCCATACATCACAAAACCCAAATCACTCTGCAGGTCTGACAATGAGGACTAGTAAAAACAGGTAAACCTGCAAGTCTGACAAAACACAGATTCTGCTTTTGGAAAAGAATCATGGAAAAGTTTTACCAGAAGTTGAACTTCTTAACGTTAGGAACTTTTTTTTTAAAAAAAAACAAACACAAACCAAAAAAATCCAAACAAAAACCCAACAACAACAAAAACCCCATTTGCTTACAAGCTAGAGAGAGCCACATTTAAACAGTTAAGAATACAGCTGCTCGCTATAAAAGCCAAAACTTACCACATTCAACAATGCTCCTAAACCTCAAGTCACATACAGGACCTATGCCATGAACCATAAACACCAGATGGTCAATTTGAGGCATTTCTCCTGTAGAAAAAGAGTAGAAAACATTCAGAGTACCAATATGTACTGCAGGAGTGAAGTTTAGAGTCAAGCAACACTAAGATACACTTGCTCTATAAAGCTTATTATACAACATGATTCAGGACATAACAGAGCCCACAGGACATCTTTGATTAAAAAAAAAAACCCAAACCAGATAATCTAAGCTGCTTGAGAGAGGTTAAGGAATAAAACTTTAATCTTTAGACTCTAGGCAGGAAGTATTTCTAGTGGCATTGCCACTACTGTCCAACTTTTGCACAGACAGAAACCAACTGCTCACAGTCCCAAACCCACCTACGGTGATCACATACCATCAGGAATCTCATCATGGTCATCATCAATTCCACGTTTTACCACCCTTGGTCTTGCCTGACCATCTTGAGAGGTGCCCCATTCATCTGGAGTGGCAGCAGGCTGGAACTGAACTATGACCTGCAATAAATACATTGTCCAAATATAAACACAAAACCCCTTACAACTCATACTGTCAACCTGAAAGCGCTGCATGGAACACATTTTTCAATTGCTTTACCTTGCATATGAAACTCAACTGTTTTCTTCAGTTAGCACAGATGTAAGAAAAAAAAAAAAAGCCTTTGAAAACCCTAAGACTATTCCCTGGAGCAGTGACAACTTCACTAAAACCAGGCTCCAAAATCACAGACAGTCCTCATTAGTGTGAAAAGCAACCAGAAGACTCAGATGAAAGTAGCCACTAGTTGAAGAAGCTGAGTCTGCTCAGTGATTCTGAACAATTTTAACTTCTCAGACAAGCATTATACAAGCTCTTCTTTCTTAGTCTCCAGTATCTACTTTTCCTCAGCAGATTGCTGGTTATGTGAGGAAACTGAATGCTACCCTATTTACAATAACTCTATTACAAGGAGAAAATGGAAAAGAAGAAACTGGAGTGCTTTTGATTGCATTTGAAGTAGTCCAGAAGCCCTAGAAAGTGAAGAATTCAGTAGTACAGCTGTTTATGGGACTTACACTTACAGTTTGAACACATATTTATGACTCCAAGTGGTCTAAGTGCTCCTTCTCTGGGTTTTTACTGGACAGAATTCCTCAACCAACATTACTAAACACAAAGTAGGAGCAGCCATGGTCCTTTCTGGCCCTTGGATTGTTCTATTTATTAATTACTGTACCTGTGACAAGTGAACAATTAGCAGCACTGGTCAATAAGGCTGAAGTCCATGTTTTAATCAGATGACACTGTTCACAGAGTACTTAGATTAAAAGCTTGTTTTGCTATACTTTCTTACAGCCTAAAAATAGCCACAGTAAAAAACTTCTAGTGGCTTAGGTAACCAAATTATTTACCTTGTAGTTAGATCAATGCTCTTCTCCACATGAAAGCTCTTAGTCTAAATTCTCTTTCATTTGGTACAGACTGAGGTTAAACTAATTCAAATTGCTGCCAGTTATTCTTGGCCCAAATATTTACTATGTAAACCCTTATTCCCCTTAGGCTTCAGAAAGCATTATCTGTTAATCATGTGACAGCACATGGAAACAAGCACAAGTTCAGTCTTCTGTAAACTTTATCATCCTCAATCGCATACATCCAAAACAACCAACAAGTATGCTTCCAGAAAGACCAGGACTGCCTTCAGTTTATGCTTCCATCCATTTGCTTGTTCACCCCTAATGAATCCTGAGAAACAAAATTGCCAAAATCTATTACCTTGGGATTGTGCATAACAATTGTCTCCCCATTTGGGAACTCGAGTCGCCGGTGCCATTGATTTGTAGTTACAGCCCTTTTATATTCTGCCTGAAACAGCAAACAAGTTACACAAAATCAGTGTGCCTTCTCAGTATTTTTTTGGCCTTGAGCGTCATCTGCAACGTTACAGTTAAAATTTACATAACTTTGTTTATATAATAGTGCCACATGAAGAGCTACACAAGTTGATTTGAGGTCACAGCAGTGCAGGACAGACTCATGAGCAACGTGTCCTTCTAGCTGCTCCCCTTTCCAGGATTTTTACTTCTGTCCCAGGAAATCATTCTAATGGAACAGAAGCATTTCTAAGGTCGTTAACACAATGACCTAGCGAGGTGTCTGTGAAGTGAAGGCCATACTAACCTCTAACTTCTCACTGAAATCCTCAGTGTAAGGAACAAACCGGCTGTCCTTGTCTCCTTTATAGAACCACAGGCACCGTCTCACTTCGGAGGGCTCCTCCTCCCAGTACACAGCTCTCCTCACCCTGTCGTACAGGAACACGTCGTAGCGGCCCCCGTCCGTGCTCAGCACCACACTCTCAGGGTCAGGCTGGACTGTGACACACAACTCACACTCAGTCACCACAACAACTTCTGTCCCCCTCCCCCAGAGCAGTGTTAGGCCCTTAGGACACACAGCTGTACCACAGCACAGAAATATCATCACCTCAGGCAAACACTGTGCTGCTTCTAAAACGCTTCCATGTTCTCTCTACACGACAAAAAAAGCTCTGGACAGCTTTGCAATTTAAACACTTACTGCAGAACTGACAGTTTAACAAAAAGGCAAATCAAGACACAGATGATTAGGAGTTCCATGTGAAAATCTGACATCCACCAGGGATGGCGCATGACAACATCGCCAGGATCAAGCAAGTGAAATAAATTAAGAAGCACAAAATATGTATTAACTTTCCTTATTACTACCACATCACTCTCTCATACACCAGTGGCATTACCCCAGTATTCTCCTTTCAGTCCTTCTGTTGAACTCTGGACAAAACAGGACTTACCAGAATTAAAGACTTCCTCTAGTTTTGCAGAGTCCAGAAGGCTGAATGGCATCCAAATCTGCTTGTCCTCCACCTCCTTACAGTAGAACCAGTGTGGCTGAACAGGCTCATATTGGTTGTGCAGCAAAACAGGAGGGGCCTGGACCAGGGGACCTGCAGGCCTGGGAGCCTGGAGCTGGGACTGTGGAAACTGAAAATATGTGGGCTTATCACCTCAATCTCACACAGCCTTTAGAGAACTGACCTGGACTTGGCTACAGAGAAAACTCTGAGCCTTTATTTCTAACATTTTTTCCTCCCAAAGAATATTATCTTTCATTCTAAAGAAATGTTAGAGGGAAGTTGTCCACTTTATCATGTGTTTGAAAACTTGTAATGGGTTAACCTTGGCTGGCCGCCAGGTGCCCACAATTTAGAAAGAATTTTAATAGTTTAAGACTGCTATGGTTTAGCATTCTGGTTACCTAAAACCAGTAAGATTTCAAATACTCTCTTAAATTTTCAAAACTCAAGTTGAGCTTACTTCTTACAGCCACAAGATTTAACATGAAAATAAAATTTCATTCTTCCCCTTATTCAATTACAGTTACATTTTTGCATGAAGATTGTCAATTCTAGCAAGTGGCCACTTCAGTAACAGCTCTCTTCCTACACAGTGATCAGAACAGGCAGATTTCAAACTCAAATGAAGCCTCTAACAGAAAAGTCATTTTGAAAGGGACTACAGCCTACAAAAGCTGATTTCATAGAAATTGTACAAAGATCCAGTTAGTGCAACTAAAAGCAAGTGATGTCAGTAGTAGCAACTGTTTGGATTGATGATACATTTTAAAAAAAACCACCACAGAAATATTATACAATATATAAAATCAAGCAAACAGAAGTTCTGAAATTATATCATCTAAAACTCCAGGCTGTTTAGGGTCTACTGTCCTTGCTGTGTTTTGTCATTATGCAATCTTTACATCCTTTATTCAAAATAAGCGAATTATAGCAATAGCTCAGAGAAAAAAAAACCATTTTTTGCTGTTTTCAAAGCCAACATGTCATGTTATTACCAACCCATTTGCTTTATTTTAAAAATGCTTTTGTGCAGGTAAAAAAGAACAGAGATTAAAGCTTTATATCCCACAAAATCCTCAACCAATGTGTTTCAAAGAGTTTGCTGATAATTCAATCTGACCTAGTTTCAAAGAGTTCTGGTTTCACCAACAAAACCAGCTTGAAAAGAGATTTTAGCCCCTATCTTGCAAGTGGCTGAATGACCTGATTTACAGCAGGGGCACAAACAATGCAGCAGCACAACTGAAACACAGCAAACTCAGAAACCCACAGAAAGAGCTACAGAACTTCACAACCTGGCTTTGTTTCCGAGCTCAGGGGCTGACGTGGCTGCAGCCTCAGGGTACATTCCCTTCAAAGATCAGGAAGTTTTCCTAAAACAACAGTTTCAGGAAAGAAACTTTCTCGTTTCATTATCCCGCTAGAAACGGCTCGAGACTTCTTCTGAGTTTTTCTGGTGGAGAAATAAAGCTTCAAAAGACAAAGAGGACAGTTCAAAGAGGACAGTGCCTTGGCCAGTTTTGTGCTGGTCCCAGGAGGTCAGGCCTGAGGTGCTTACCTGTGCCAGTGGCCCTGGAGGGGTCTGGTACATGTGCAGCGGGGGCACCGAGGGTGGGCTGTGAGCAGGTGCCTGGCTCTGCTGCAGCTGAGGAGGAGTGAGGTAGGGGTTGGCTCTGCTGCTCAGGGGGGTGTGTCTGTAGGGGTTATACCCCTGCTGAGGGGTGCCTGGGGGAAGGGCAGATGCACTTGTGGGTGGGGGACAGCTCTGCTGAGGGGTCTGGTAAGGTGGGAGTCCCACTTGGGAAGTGGGGGGTGCACTGTAAGACTGGGATTTGGGAATATGTGGTGAAAAGGCATTTTGCCCATCCTGTGAGCCAGACACGAGTGGAAGTGAAGTAGGAGGCCTGGAGAAGGCTGGTGCTCCAACAGGTGTTGCAACAGTTGTTAAGGGTGGCTGCCCAATACTTCCAAAGGGATCACTGCTGCTGGGAACTTGGGAGAAATAGTTGAAAGTCTGTGGTGGGTTGGGGCTGGCAGAGGTCTGACCCAAGAAGCTGTCCTCTTCCCCAACGTCTGCAGAATCATCTGCAGAAACAAAAGGAGCACAGAGATACTGTGACACATTCAAACCAGTCAGTGTGTGCAGCCAAAACCTTCTGGAACATCAGCAGCTATTGTCAAAACTTGTTCCCTGTAAAGCCAAAAGGATGACAAAGCTGACACATCCTTGATGGTTAAGCTCATCATAAAATAAAACAGAAGGTACAGAGGCTTCAAGAACATTTAACATGGACCATAAAAGTCACCCTGTGTACACAGAAAAAGCAAAAAAATATTAAAAACATTAAAGACATCAAATTATAACTGGAGTCAGGACCTTCCCAAGGCAACTTGGCAGGCCCTAAAATCCCTCCCGACTTCGCTTATGGCTCACAAACACAAGAGCAGCCTGGGTTTGTATCCTTTTACCATGAAAACAGTAAGAACAGGGCTTTATGGTCTAATTTTCAGACTTCCAAGACAAAATTCCAAATTAGAGCTTAAGAACATTCCCAAACAGGCCAAACCTACTGGTCAAACAATTGATTCTTGTCTGCTCCTCCAGCAGAGCCCTCACAAGTTTCTCATTTGACTTGCAAGGCGGCCATAACTCCCAAGCCACTCAATGAGCAGAACTCAACTCCAGTTCTCTCTAAAAATCCTGTTCTAGACTGGCATAAAGCCCAATTCCTGATGCAGAAAAATCAGTCCCCATCCTGCACAACTGCAGGAAGGGCTTAAAAAGGTGCAAGGCCATGACTGTCCTTTCTCATTGAGAAAACAAACCAGGTCCTGGTCAATCACAGTTTTCCGCTTGGCAGTGACCTGGGAACAGGTGGGGGAAAAAAAAGAGGTTTGACATTATCAGAGGTGTCCCAGTGATTTCAGCTGAGGCTGAGATGGCCTGAGCAGCCCTGCCTGCCTGCTGAGGGAACAGCACCTTGCCAGGGCTCAGGGCAACCTGCAGAGCTTCCGAGTGTGTTCATCTGCTCTGGCCTTCAAAGATCCCCAGGCTGTGGAGGAGACACCACAGGGGCTTCACTGTCCCCAGGCAGAGAGAGAAACCAAGTGCCTCTGCAGCTACAACAGCCAACAACAACTGTCTTTATCCACAGCCAACACAACTGTAACAGGGAGTATCAAGGGAGAACAGGGGAATCCACGGAGAGGCCTCCCTAGGAAGCTGCTGCTCTAATTAATTAATCCTAAAAGAAGCAGCTGCCAAGATTAAAAAGAACTATTTGAACCATCTTTATTTAGCAGGCTTTGCAGACAGTGTCAATTTGAGGCATCACCTGCATTTATCAATTTCTGTTCCTTTCACCCACGGCCTCTTCTGAGGAACAAATCCCAAACCTGTGTGTGCAAGCCATTGTGTGGAGAATGCTGAGAGCTTTTAGAATCAATGGGTTAGAGTCAATGATCTCAAGTCAGGCCTGAGGATCATCTCCCAATTACCAGCAGAACCACCATTTATACCAAATAAAAGGTCTCAACTTCTAAACATTAAAATCCACCTTTCCTATTTCCCAAGCACTGTGGAACAGAATCCCATTTCACACCACGCTGTCCACACAGCTTTCCAAATTATGTGGCAGCAGAGCAGCCAATCCACCTCCCCATGACAGGTCACCAGAAACACCCTGTGTGCTGAACCGTTCTCAAGGCTTTTACTAAATGCCTGCTCACAAAACATCTACTCTTTCCCAATTTCAAAGAGGTTTTGGAGATTTCCCTGCAAAACACACACTTACTTTCTACCTTCCCTTTTTGTAATTTTGCACAGTGTTGTAACATAAACCCAGCCTGGCAGCAAAACAAGCGCATCACACAAATTTCAAAACTGAGTGTACAGCTCTGACAAACAGGGCAATGCTCTTCCCATGGACAAAACAGCCTTTCTTCACCTGTGACTGTGCCAACCCCCTGTACATCCCTCCCTGCACAAGGCAGAGCCTCATCACTCACAGCCTGTCACCAGGCAAACACAAGTGACGTTTATTTGTTCCCACTTCCTCACTAGGAACATTCTCCTCTACCGACAGGAAATCTATTGGTGACATCACCCACACCTCAGCCAGAAAATGTGCCTTTTCTTATCAAACTGCAAAGCTCAAAGCACTAATTACTCGCTCTTGGAGACAGATACAGCCAATTAATGACTGCACACAGAGTCCCAATGTTGGCTGACAGATGACAAACAAATTCCAAGACCAACTTTTATTACATTTTGCACAATTTAAAATAGAAACTCGACAGCTTGTTCTTTCCTGCTTCAAACTATGAGTCAAGATACAAACTATTCTACACAACCAGCACCCAGAAACACCTGGCTGGACAGATGGTGAGAGCAATTTTGGCTATGACAGAGTAGTGTGGAAATAAAGTCTTGGATTTTGGACTCAGCACAGAATAGTTTGGGTCAAAAGGGACTTTTAAAGGTCATTAGTCCAACCCCAGCGTGTACAATGCAGTGCATTTTGAAATATCTGATTTCTAGATGCATTTCTAATGTCTAGGGCTGTAATCTCAGACTTAACACATTCCCAGAAAAATCCACTCCTCTATCTGAAACTGCTTGAAGATCGGATTTTAAATTGTGCACCCATGTGCTGGGAACACCAATAAGCCTTTAGAAGGAAAGGATAAGAGAACCAGGATTGAATCAGCGAGGATATTTCGGGTGCCTGCTTAACACGCTATTCCCACACTGCGAAAACAGAAAATAACACGGGGGAGGAGCTGAAAAACCGTGAAAACGCCAAAGTTCGCCCTGAACGGAACCACCGACACCTCCAAACAGCTGAAAAGCCAACGGGCAGTCAACGCCACCGTCAGCCTGACACTAAACCCACCAAAAACCGAACACGGGAGCGTTAAATCCAGGGAAAACACAGCGCCAGGAATCAGGCACAAAGCAGCGGAACATTGAACCCCGAGCAGCCACCGGGGACCCCCGAGCCCCACACCCGGGGCCAACCGGCTCGTACCGGGCCCGCAGCCCCCGCTGGGTCCGGGGGGGTCCCGCGGCCCCTCAGACCCGCCGGGCCCGACTCGTCCCCTCCCTCCCCTCCGTCCGTACCGGCGGGCAGGAGCGCGGGGCCCGGCGGCGCGGCGGGCGCTTGGCTGACGGGGATGAAGGGCACGCTGAAGCTGAAGTCGGTGGCGGAGGAGGAGAAGAGCAGGTTGGTGCCGGTGCCGGTGCCCACCCCGGGCTTGGCCGCCGCCATGGCCGCGCCCCGGCCACGTCCCCGCACCGGCCCNGTTCCCGGTGCCGTCCTGGCGAGCGGGACTGGGCGGCCGCAGGGTGCCTGCAGCCCCGCGGCGAGGAGCGGCCCCGCCATGCCGTGCGTGGGCGACTGGCTCAACAACCCCCTCAGCATCGTGCGGGGCTTCTTCGGTGAGGCGGGAGCGGCGTCCCCTCAGCGCCGGGGGGAGCGCCCTGAGGGAGCCCGCGGGGCTGCTTCTGTGTCTTCTATATGTATATACGTCTCATACACCTTAAATATGTCTCGTATATGTGGCGTGTCTTGTGTATGTCTCCTATCTCTGGGTTTCGGGGACCGCGCGTGCCCATGTGCCCAGCGCCGTCAGCCGCGGCTCTTTCAGCGCTGGGCTTGGTCTTGGCGGCGGGTTTTGGTTTCGGGGGGTTTTTTTCGGCGTCCTTTTAGCCAACACAGCTCGAGAATCGGTCCCTCAGCTCCTGCTTCAGCTCCTGCTCTTTCTCTTGGAGGGGCTGTGGAGCTTTTCCTCGCCTCCCAGGGGGGCTCTGTACCTCTTGGCTGGCCTGAAAGGGCGTGAAATGGGAAGTCGGTGGATTGCGAGGGGCGGGAGTTAGGCTGATATGCGGTCGCTTGTGGTCTGAAATGCACTTATTTCCTCAGGATAGAAGTAAATGTTTCATTTGTTTGCTCTGTTGGGAGAATGCTGGGTAGAAGTGTGTTATTGGTGCTAATACACGTGTAAATGTGGGGGTTTTTTGTAGCCCAAAATGTTCCAAACTCTGACTGGGAGAAGAAGGTAACCGAATACTTCAAGGAGAAATTAAAAGAAAATAATGCTACTAACTGGGTAAGAGTACTTTCCTCTTTCTTACTTACACTTTTCTCAAGTTCCACTGCTTTTACATTTTATTGCTGTGACTTGCTTTTGAGAAGTCCTGCCCTTTGAAGCACAGGGACAAATTCAGGCCCAGGCTTTATGATGTGTTATTTACATCTTGGCTGCTTTAACCTGTGGGCAGAGCCAGGATGTGAAATCCCAGCTGAAAGTGGAGCTGGAGCAGCCCATCCCTTTGCCTTCAGCACACTCTTGCCCTGGGCCATCACTGCTGGTCTGTGGCACAGTCAGTAGATGGCAGGAGCTGACAAATATTGTTATTTTTGGGAGCTTTAGTACTGCAAACTATATGTGGGTTGAATAAGTAGCTGCCTGGGCTTTCAAGTTTTAGGAAAAAAATGCTTTTTCCTGCTAAAACTGTGCTTTGTTGGGTTGGTTTGTGCAGTTCAGCAGGGAAGCTGTGCTTTAGGTTTAAAAATAAAACTTGCACAGGTGAATTCAAAAGCTGATACTTGTTTAAGATTGGAAACTTTTATATCAAATCTGTTCTAATTATGGCTGAAAGAACAGGTGAAAATCATTTGATTTCCTTTTTAATTCCACTGTTAGTGGGAGGAGTCCATACTTGGTGTTTCAATGATAGTTTAAATCAAGGTGTAAGTTGCAAAGTTGATTAAAATTTACAACATTAGAAGTAACTGAAGAGGAACATAAATGGGATGATCAGAGAACAAGTCAGTGATGGGTTTTGTGCTGGTTTTGGCTTCTTCAGAGCATTTCTTAATATGTGCCTGTTGTAAAGAATAAGCTCTTTTTTCTTGCAGGTTCCATCACTGAATGATGTTCCTGTACATTACCTAAAACCCAACAGTTTAGTGAAATTTCGCTGCATGGTTCAAGATATGTTTGACCCTGAGTTTTACATGGGAGTTTATGAAACAGTTGACCCAAACACAAATGCTCGTGTAAGTCAAATGCTGATGTATTATTTTTTTGTAAATGTTTCTCATTTAATTCATTCTGGTCCTTGTATTTCTCTAGTTTCTAAGTTGAACCTGTGGGGTGTGAACACAGTTTAATAGGAATTGTATTTGGCTCAAGTGCCAGCAGTGACACTTCTTACATTTCTGTTTATTTCTATTTATTTTATATAAAATAAACATAAAATACTGAAAGCTTTGGCAGTTTATCTGTGAGGGACTTTGGACTGCAGTGATTCTGGTGTGATTTGTGTTCAGGATGCTCTCAGAAACAATGACTGCATTGCTTTTTCCTTCCTGACAGGTTTTGCATTTTGGTAAATACAGAGATGTGGCAGAATGTGGGGTGAGTTGTGCAAATTATATGAATTTTTGAGGTGTAATATTAGAAAGTTGCAGTTTCTAAGCGTTGCAGAGCTTCTTTGGTACTCAGCAGCGGACTCCTGAAGATGCAAAATGAATCTCAGCTTTGGAAAGCCTAGAATTCATAACTGCTCCCTAGCATTCTAATTTCAGCAGGCTTCCAGCTGTTTCTGCTTCATTTAAAATTGGTTTTGGTTGAATGGAGCTGGGAGTGCCTTTGGCTTTGAAACTGCCATGGGAAACAGTTCCTTCTGGAAATGCAGTGCAACTGGAATCAGAGCATTGCAGATGGAGTGCTTCATTCACTCTTTCCTGAGTCACTTAATCTTCTGGCATGTTAGTTGTAACTTCTGGCTGAGTAGCTGAATCTGTGGGATTAGCTTAAAACAAAAAAACAAACTGTAACCAGATTTTTCACCAAATTTCCCTTGATTTTCCAGCCTCAGCAGGAAATTGATCTGAATTCCTCACAAACAGTCACCTCAGAGAGACAGACCTTCTACTGCGTCCCAGTGCCTGGTGAATCTGCATGGGTGAAAGAAATATCTTTTTTGACTGAGCTGGTGCTCTGTTATACAACCAGGAAACACCAACTAATGAGATTTAAGGAGACAAGTGGTTGGTTGGTTTTTCTCAGTGAATCAGGAGACACAGGAGGTGTAGAAAGAGAAAAAAGGGAAAATTGATGGTGTGTCCTTTGCACAAAAAGGATGCAAATGAATTTAGGAACATTGCTCTTTGATTTGGAAGGGATTTAGACTAGGTTTTCATATTTGCTTAGGAGAGTCTTAAAAATTACTGTTGATTTCGATTTCTAAATGCTTAGTAAAAGACAAACTTGAGTTAAGCCATGGGCATTCCATTGGTGTTTTCTGTTACACAGAGAGTCTCCTACAAGAAAGAACCTGAAAAACACCTGTAGCTGAGCATGTTAAGACAATAGTCCCTGGAAGGCTGAAATATTGTAGTTTAAAATAGTTTGATCACAGCATGTCATTTTCTCATTGAGCACAGGAGACATTCTAAGGAGAAACAAATCTTTAATTTCTCTAGTAAATGGGAGATGAATTGGATGTTTATTTTTACACCTAGGAATTTTATATTCTCTTCTCCAAGGGAGTGGGAGAGAGTCCTAGTAGATTTAATATATGTTGTATTTTGTAAAATGATAAGAGCTTGATGGTAAGTCTATAATGATTTACTATTTTATAATTTGAGTTCAGGATTTAAGAAATTACTACTAGTTGTTGGCACAGAATGCTAATGCAATTTCAAATCCAGCAGCTAACACAATTTTTGTAATGAAATGAGTGGTAGGAGTTAGTGTTTGAGTGAACCTTACAGCAAAGTACTGCAGCTGTGGAAATGTGAAGTGAGCTGGACTCAAGCAAATAGTGAACATGGTTTCAATGTTTGACCATCCTGCTAAAAGAAGAAGTAAATTCCTTTTGGAAGAGCTAATACACAGGTGTAGCATTGCTAGTGTCTTACACATGTCAACACTTTCTGTGTGTTTATTTTCTAAAAAATTGTTATTATATCAACTAGCAAGTCTTTAAAGAACAGATACCATAATATTTAGAGTTGGGAGAAAAATTTCTTGAGGTTTTGATTTATTCCTGCCCACAAGCATTTTCTCTGGGTGTTAAAAACCCAGAGACTGATGGAGGAATAGCACTTGGAGGTTTTTATCTCCTATTTTCATTTAGGCCACTGACTGCTGTACACTTTATGTATCCAGAGAGGTGACACCCAAATAACAGTTTGAATCATTGTTTTCGTGTCTCGCTAAAGACAGAAGACTAGAACTTTGTTAAAAAACACCCCAAACTTTACTGGTCTTGACTTTTTTCAGTCTGTGATTGTCCTTAACCTGCAATTTCAAGCCTACATTAGTGCCAGCCAAGCTCGAGTCAGTCCTTCCACTTCCTACACACCAAGTCGCCACAAGAGGAGCTATGAGGAAGATGAGGACATGGATCTGCATCCATCCAAACAGAAGGAGCAACATATGGGTAACAGATGCTGTTGAGGGATAGTTGTTATGAAATTTTTCCAGAGTTTGTAAAAAATTGAAATATTTGCAGCTGTTTGAATCAGTAGCAGCCTTTATAACTCATTTGGTAGCTTTGAAGTCATCAGGGGTTGGATTTGGAGCAGAGTGGGAGGGCCTGTGGTGTTCCACGTGTGTTATATGACTTTTTGGCATTAGTTTCTGGAGTTAATTGATAAAATCAATATTTTGTACACTCATAACATTCTGAAGAAAGCTGTTAAACCTTTTCAGAGGGTAGTATTTCCAACACTAGCACTGTACAGTCCTTATTTGTGTTGTAATCAGTCTGTGAACTATTTGTTTTGATGCTCATCTGTGGAGATGCCACTTCCACTGGCATGGGAGTTTTCTTGGAGACTTTGGCAAGGTGTCTTTTCCACAAGAAGTGGTTAATTTAAGTTGTTTTTGAAGAAAAAAGCTGTGGAAAATACTGCTTTCTTTTGTTCAGTGTTCTGTATCTATCAGGTTGGTTAACTGGATTCAAGATTTTCTAGTTTACAAGATGGTTTGGGCTGGATTGTCTTCATAGTCAGACTGACAATTGTAGAACACATTCTTATTGCTTTATTGTGCAGAAAGTCTCCAGGGATTTTTAACGTAAAATGATATTTTTTAATGCATGTTCTCGCATTTAAGAAGTAGCTGGGTTTTTTTAATCATGAAGTGCAGAGATGTGTTACTTTTGCAGTCCTATGGACTTCAGAAAAAAATCATTCACATGATTTAAATGTTACATTTTGAAAATCGTTTTTTTGGCCATGTTTGAGTTTCCAAGACACCTTTACCAGTGAAACTAGTAAAACTTAACTTGATAATACAAACCATGCATTAGTGACTCTTAACCTGAGAAGTCTCTATTCTGCCAAATACATTGTATTATGAAATGTTTTTGTCTCAGATGTGTTGTTAAGTTAGTTGGATTCTGTACTGCTCACTGAAGAAAGTTGTTTGGCTTTGCATTTCTGTGTAAAGAGCCTACAAATCCTGTGTTTTCCAGGCAGTGGAGGTGATAACCATGGATGTGTGGAGCCAAAGAGATTAGAAACAGAAGCTCCTGCGGGTCATCATCTCATTTCTCCCAACTGCTCCCCTCCACTTGACCTGAATTTCCCTTTGCCAGGAGAGAAGGGACCAGCGTGTCTTGTCAAGGTAGCGGGAGTAGGGAGGTGATGATGGGCAGGGCTCTGGCCTCAGTGGGGCAGGCACAGTCTGAAGTTGCTATGTAAGTAGTTAGTCTTGCCGTCCTTTATAGGCACAGAAATTCTCTCTAAAGTCCAGAACTTTGTTTCTGCAGTTAATTACCTTCTTTCCCTTTGCTATTACATTGTTTCTCTACTTGAGTGCAGCATTGGAATTGCTGAAATCCCTCGGCAGCATTTATTAGGGTTTCACACTTTCTCACCACCCCTAGTCTAAAAATGAATCCAGTACTGGATGTTTGAGGACGTAGCTGCTATTGAATCTCCTGATATTTTGCTTTTAGGATTTGTCCTCTAAAGGAAAAAACAATTAACTACAGATTTTTTTGTATTTAAAATAGTCCTTGATTCACTGTTATACTATGTTGCCTTAAACTTCAGCACAAATTTTTTATCCTGTTTCTACGTTGATTCACTTGTTCAGCAACTCTTGATAAAACAGAATATAGTTGCTTACATTGGTGTGGCAAAAAATGCCAATGGAAAAAATAGTGGAGTTACAGAAACTCACTTTTCCAGTGAGCTTCCTGACACTGAGGGCTGGGAGAGACCTCTTCACACAGACTGTTCTCAGCCCACACTTGAGCCTCCTGGGGTTCTTACTTTTGTGTCTGTGTGTCTGTGCCAGCTGCACGTGGCCCATCTGCCTCTCTGTTCTGTTTTCTCTTTGGGGCAGGTCTATGAGAGCTGGGAGAGCTTCAAAGTCAATGATGTGCTGGAGGTTTATGGTGTTTTGTCTGTGGATCCTGCGCTGAGCATAGTAAACAATGAAGAGAGGTAAGGCTGCCCTGAAATGGAGGAAATGTGTATTTCAAAGAGCAGGTTGCCCTCTTAATGCAGACCAAGAAATGTGTAAATACATAAGTTATGCTCAAGAAGTGAATTTGGTTGCTTAAAAAGTCTTGAATGTTAGATCAGTGTCCTGTAAACTGAAGTCCAACGTGCTCTGATTGATCCCATACCCTTGGACACCCAGTCCTCCTTTTTCTAGGGGTTGTGCAGTCTATAAAGCAGAAAGTGCTTCTACAGCTGAATGTTTTGTGCTTTTTCGTGCCTATTAAACTTTCAGTGAATGAATGAATAATGAACAAAACTTTGCAATAAGCTTTAAAATTATAAAATGTCCTTTTGAAGTTGTTTCTAAGTCCATGAAAGCTGTTATCATAAACATTTCTGAAGAATTAAAAAAATTTTTGCATGTCTGTGTGGAGAGTGATAGTGACCAAAATGAGTAAGATTTGGGTTGATTTTTTAATTAATTAAGGCTTATCACGTTATACCATTGGTAGAAACTTCCTATTTCACCTGCTTTGAAGTCATAAAGCCTGACAGCTTTTAGAACCAGTACAAGTTGATTAAATTTGTGCTAAACTTTATAAAGCGACTGTATCAGATAATAATAAAGATTTTTACTTTCTACATGACAAACGAAAACCACCTGGAAGGGGTTTTGTAAGAAACGTTCAGGGAGAGCAAAGCTTTTGCATCTGAACTCTTAAATTAAGAGGTAGTGCCTCCAGGTTTGAGCTGAGGTACATTAGGATTTATTTACTCATTGTTTTTTTACTCAGCCAGTGAATGAGCTGTTATGTGACTGGCTTGAAGATCTTGTCAGGCTCCAGAACCCAGTGGAATATGAAAATCCCAGATGTGCGCACACAGACAAACGTGATAAATCACGACCTTATTTTCTTAAAAGTTACTGCTTAGGCTTCCTTCAGTACATGCTGGACAGAACAGTGTGTAATGTTTTGCTTGAAGCTACAGCTTGTGAAATGGGGCAGCAAATAGGAAATGTGGTTTGGGGGAGTTGTTTTTTGTTGTTTGTTTTGGTTTTTTTTTTTCAGAAAAGTATGATTTGATTATTTTCTGAAAATAATGGAATCCAGATCTTTTTGGTCAAGTTTGCTCTGGCATTTCTGTGTCATTGCATAGTTGTGATTCAATATTTATGATGTTTATAAAGATCAGAGGGAGAGGATAGTTCGAAGATGGGAGGAGTCACCAGGAGCTGGGAGTGGATGTTGTTTGTTCCAACTCTTGGCCTGGTTCCAGCTGCTCGTGGTCAGATGGAGAGAAATTGGTGTGGAATGTTTCTAAGCCCAGTTGTGCTGTGCCCTTTCCTAGAGACAGCTCAGCCCTTGATCCTATGGAGTGTATGGACACAGCAGAAGAACAGCGAGTGCACAGCCCTCCTGCTTCCCTGGTGCCCAGAATCCATGTGATTTTGGCCCAGAAATTGCAACACATTAACCCATTGCTGCCTGCCTGCCTTAATGAAGAGGAGAGTAAAACCTGTGAGTATCTGGGCTCTGTGTACATGCAAATATGCACTTTCCCAGCACGTGTGAGCAAATCTTGCTTTGCTCAGAGGCACATGCCTTAACAGCAGGGTTGGAATTTAAATCTTGTTCAATGGAGGAGCCACTCAACGCTGCACAACTGGACATGATGCAAGTGTTTGTAATATTGACATTTTTATTTGTCTGAAATAAATGTGATTTACAGGAAATTTGGTTTTGCATTCTACATGCCCAAGGATTTTGTTCAGTCATAAGATTTGATTAGTTTTCAAATGGAGTTGTGAATTGCTGGAAAATTAGATTTCCAATTCAGTATGATAGTGAAAATAAAAATCATACTGACAATATAAAGAGTCGTAATACTGTACAGAAAATAAAGCAATTCTGTTTTTAAGTGACTGTGCTCTTACTTGTGGACTGTTTGGCTGTTATTTTTTTGTAATTGAATTATTGCTTGCAAACCTCTGATACTCATAATTTTCTTCCTTGAAATTGGCTGTCCTGAACTGTGCTATGTGTAATGGTGTTTTTTCTGCCTTTAATATAAAATAGGCTATTATTTTAGAAATTTGGCTCCAAGCTTTATAGCCTTCTGCAAATACATTACAGGAAATCTAATTTTTTTTAAAAACAGAAAGCATTTCCAAGGAAATGTCGAGTGATTCAGGTTATCCAAAGCCAGTAATTGCTCAGTTGGAAAAACCAATGAATGTTTGTTTATTTTTCCTAGACTGCTCTGGAATAAATATTTTTCTTCATCAGATTATGATACAAATTAAGATTTATATGGGAGGAAAGAGGATGAGAAACAGCATGTTTTCTGACATTTATCTTCTGCTCTTTTGTCAGTTGTTTCTAATTTCATGTCTGAGCTGTCACCAGTGAGAGCAGAGTTGCTGGGGTTCCTCACCCATGCCCTCTTGGGAGACAGTTTGGCTGCTGAGTACCTTATATTGCATCTCATCTCTACAGTGTGAGTATTTAGATGTTTGAGAATTTATATCTTTAACATTTAAAATCCCCTGTTCATGGAGTTCTTCACCAATCTGCAAATAAACAGCAAAAATCATTTAAATGGTACTTATTCCAGTGATACTCTGTCCAGCTTGAGCTGTCCTGTCATAATGAACACAGAGGCAGATTGCATTGTCTGAAAGAACAGTAACTATTGATAAAAGGCCAATTTTGTGGCAGTGTATCCTCTGAGAGTTGGACAAAATCTCCAGGACACACTTTGAAACAGAGGTATGAAAACCTCTTTGTACCTCTAGTTCCTTCTAATGAGTGGGACATGCAACTGATTTCTCAAAGTCGGCATTCACTGCAGGATTATTGTTTGGGTATTGCAAGATACCAAAAGGTACATTCTGGGAATTTGTTTAATAAAATGTAAACATGTTTAATGGTAACATCAGGTGACCCCCATTTAGCATGTGATAGAAATTAACTCTTGTGTTGATTTAAACTGTCCCACTGGGTGAAAGGGCAGCATCCTTTGACTCATTAAAATCTGTGTTGAAACTTCAGACAGCATGTTTTGATTAGATTTCATTGTCAGGGTCACATTTTGTGTTAGTCATTTTAGTTCTGCAAAACTAAAGTGTTTTCATTCTTTTTAGTGGGACTGTGAATGCTCTGACACTTAGACTAGAATGTATTTTCTCTCTTAGCTGGTATCACAAAAAAGTTGAAAGTTCTCGAGAATGGGGAGAAGATACACAGTGAGAAGAGGGAGAGGAAAGCTGAGGGCAGGTAAAGGAGAAGAACAAGTTGATAAGCAGGGAAAATGAGCACGAGAAAGGAAAAGAATGAAGTGTTTACTGAGTAACAATAGGGAACAAGGAGAACAGAACGTCTGGAAGGCACATGGCAGGATCCCAAGCACTGCTTTTGTGCAGTGCTGCAAAGCCTTCAGGAGCCTGGCTTGGCTCAGTGGGCACTGGGGAAGGAGCAAGAGGTGGCTGTTCCTGATGTGTGTGTTGGTACTGAAATCCTGCTGGCTGTCAGAGATACTGCACGAGGCTCAAACTGAGTGATACCTGTGCTCAGTGTGAACCAGGTGCTTGCCTAACCTGTGCTGTCCTTGGTTTAGTTATGCAAGACGAGATGTGCTTCCTCTGGGAAAATTCACAGTCAACCTGAGCGGGTGTCCAAGGAACAGCGTCTTCACAGAGCACGTCTACCACATCATCCAGCAGCTTGTGCCAGCAGTAAGTGCTAGAGTGCTTCTGTGTTTCTGGTGATGGATGTGGCTCTAATTGTTTAAACCAAGCAAACAATACTCTAGTTGAAGGCAGGCTGCTTAAACAGATAACAGTAGACATGTGTGTTGCCTATTTGTTGAAGCCTTTACCTCATCATCTAGGATGAATATGGAATAAAGTCCTCTCCTCAGAGGTGTTGAGCTGACAGACAGATGCTGCATGCTCCATTTTGTCTTTCTGGATTCCTGTGTTCAGATATTTAAGTCCTTTATCTGTGTTGTAATTACGGTTTCTTCCCAAGTTTGTGCATAGTGCTCTGCAGAAAATTCCTAATAATTCAATCTGGGGTCATAATAACAGTGTTGCTGCAATAAATCCTTGTTATTCAATTCGGGGTTATAATAACAGCATTGCTGCAAAAAGTCTCTTATTATTTAGTTCATCCTGGATGAACAGTACAGGTGATAGGAGTTCCAAACAGCATTATTTTCCTTTGGAGAATTTTTACTTCAAGTCTATATGGCATTTGGATATTTGGGACAAAGCACATTCTGTGTTGTGGTAACAAGTTCTGTTTAACTTCCTGTGCAGGTTCACAGCCCCAGCTGTTGGCAAAGGAAGCAGTATTTCCGGGGGGGGGGAGGGGGGGGGACTGGAGGAGAGAAATGTGCTGATGGATGTGTGTTCTCTCCCTGCAGTCCTTCCGCCTCCAGATGAGCATCGAGAACATGAACCACTGGCACTTCATCCCCCACAAGGACTACACGGCCAACCGCCTGGTCAGTGGGCTGCTGCAGCTGGCCAACAACACCTCCCTGGTCATAGATGAGACCCAGCTCGAGCAAGGACAGCTTGACACAACAGGTAGACACTTCTTGGTTGTTAAAATCTCACCTGTAAGGTTAGAAGTTGGTGTATTTTTAGACAGTGGTGATAACTGTGTCCTAGTGGTATGAGTCTATTACAAAACTATTTGTGGTTTCTAAGTCTAATTTCATGGCTTGAAGCAGCTTCCTGGCAGCCTGCAGCCTTCTCAGTCATCTTGAGACAAAGTTGGATAATTCTTTATTACCAAAATAACTCTGATTAATTAGAATGGCCTTTCAGTTTCCTGTGATAAGGCATGAAGTAGGAGAAGCATATGCTGTTGCCTTATGCTCCATACTTTTTCTATATATATGGAAACCATCCTAGAGAATCCAGCTAAGGACTGAAGGTACAAAGACTTACTGTGAGAAAGAGTGGTGATTCTTATAAGCTGATGTACTGCTGTGTAACATACTCTCAGCAGACAATTTAATTATAACTTACATAAAAGATGAGTTGCACGTATTAAAGGGTCAGTAACTGGACAAAGCACAATACAGGTGTGTGATGGTTCCTGGGACTGTTCTGTGCAGGGGCAGGAGTTGGAATTCGGTGATCCTTGTGGGTCCCCTCCAATCAAGAGGTTCTGTGATTCTCTGAAGAAGAATAGGAAGTCACTGCAAGTGACTTCATTTTAAAATAAAAATGGTGTCTTACGAATCCTGCTGTAGTTTTTTTTATTATTGCTTTTATAAATTGTTAATTGAAATTATTCAATTGGTCTTGAGTCTTCAGTATTTTTGTTACCATGCTTTATTAAAGTTACAAAATTTCACTAAAGTCAAACAAGTAACATTGACTGTTTCAAATTAAAAAATCGAGTCAAAACATGAAAAACTGCCATTTAGAAAAAACCTGCTATGCTGGCTTATAGGTTTTCTAACTTGTTTGTCCATAATGTCTAAAAAAACCCCTAAGCACTTAATGAAAAATAATATTCTAGGTGTTAAATTTGCATATTAAAAAAGATCTGTTAATTTCATATAATTTCTTCAGTGTGATGTTATTCTACTGGATTTAGGGTTAAAAAGTAAAAATTTTTAATTTAATATCAACAGTGGGAACAAAGTTCAATCCTAGAGTTGATTTGAAAGTCCTGGAAGTTACAGCTTAGAGATTCCAAATGATAACATGTCTCAGAAATATTAAATTTGCCCTTTTATACAATATAGTGAATTAATATTAATTCATTAAAGGTGTCATTTGATGCAGTAACTCTCCTGAAGAGGAATTCAATTTGCCAAGTACATGTTGGTATTTCAAAGAGAGAAAATTCCAAGAGTCAGCCAGTTAATTTGTCAATCTTAACTTTTTATATTTTAAATAACTTAGGTCCAGGTAAGGAAAGTGACTACCATAAAAATTTGACAGTGGTAGTCTTTTGCCAGTTTTGAGGGGATGTTTTTGGTTTTTCTCTGTAGATAGTTATCTGGCTTTGTAGGGTCAGTGAAAACATGAGCTATGAACACATGTACTAACCCAGATAAAACTCAGGCCTGAAATCAAGAACTCTTGTTATAGTTTGAATAAAAATTAAATGGTTGTCTCTACCTGGAAGGCACAACAGACACAAGAAAAAACAGGATGCTTGCAAGAATTCTTCTGGCAAATGCTCATTAAGAACAGATTGGAAACAAAAATCAGGTCTGATGTGTTTAGGTCCAGTGCTCTGGGAGTTTGTTCTTGCTCTTGCAGGTGTCCGTAATGTGACAGCGCTGGGCAATCTGATCACTTGGCAGAAGGTGGATTATGACTTCAATTACCACAGGATGGAATTCCCCTGCAATATTAATGTCCTCGTCACCTCGGAGGGACGGTCACTGCTGCCGGTATGGACACGCCTGCCTCAGTCTGGGGGGGGTCACTGCAGCTGCTCAGAGACAAGGGCAGGCAGGAAATGTGTCTTGTGACCACGGTGGGTGTGACTGGCATTAGTTACTGCCTTCTCCTTGTGGCTGCAGCCCAGCCAAAAACCTGGAAAGGTTTTTCCTTTTCAAAGGAAAACCAGGAGATGGAGCTTCCCTCCTCCTTGGCTGAACAGGGATGGTAAGGCAGTGATGGTCACAGAGATGGGTAGAGCCTGCAGAACTGTGTCACTATCAAAGTGCTGGGCACAGGAACACAGAGCCACATATCTGGCATTGCCCCTGGAATAGGCTGAGCTTGCCAACACCTGATCTCTGGCACTCCTGCTTGATCAGCTGAGCCTTTCCTCTCCTGTCTCTGAGTGAAGCTGGCTCCTGCTTGAGTGCACACTGTTCAAAAGGGGAGCTGTGGAGTATTTAAAGAATTGTCTTAATTCTGAGAAGTGACGACTTCTCTTGTCTCTGAGAGTAAATTAGTCTTGGAGTAGAAAACAATGGGATGTGGAAAGAGATGATATGTAATTTTATCTTTCAGTCAGATTGCCAAGTCCATTTACAACCCCAGATAATTCCACCAAACATGGAGGAGTACATGAGCAGCCTCCTGACAGCAGTACTCCCCTCAGTGCTGAACAAATTCCGAATTTACCTGAGTTTGTTGAAGCTGCTGGACTACAGTATATCTGATGAAGTGACCAAGGTATGGAAGACGTCACTGACATGTCTTCAACTGTATATTCAGCTAGAAAACACCTTAATAGGCAGTTGCTGTACTTTCCCATTACTCTCTCTGTCAGTCATTCTCCTTGAAGTTTTCTAAAAACCAAACAGCAGAAGCATTTTTAAGTTTTGAATGTGCCTTCAAGGATTTCTAAAGTATATACTGGAATAATTATAATACAAATAAGAAACAGTATGTGTAACCTGCTTTCAGACACTTATTTTGAAAACTAGTTCTTTTCAAGGATGAGGAATAGCCTGGTTTTGCTCAGGCTCACTTCTGGACAGTTGAAATACTGTCTTGTAATCTAAAGGTCGTTGCAGTATTTAGCTCCTTAAAAGCTTATCTGGAAGTGGAGACTGTCTTGCTCCATAATTCCACGTTGATTTTTACAGGCAGTAGAAGAGGACTTTGTAGAAATGCGCAAGAACGACCCCGAGAGCATCACAGCTGATGACCTGCACAAAACACTGCTCGTGGCAAGGTGGGTAATGCTGCTTGTTGTGACTGAGGCTGCCCAGAAAGCTGCTGACAAACTGACTCTGCTCAGTCTGCGGTTGGATGTAGCTGTGCCAGGCCAGCAGTCGTAGATGGAACAAAGGGAGAGGAGATTCCTCTTAGGTCAAGTAATTCTTCCCCACTTTCATCCTGTGCTTTCTAGCTCCTAGGATATTGAAAGGAAGCTGAGTTTGGACTGTATTGGCTTATCAGCCCTGACACATGAATGAGGTGTTATGACAGTTGCAACTTCCTCATGAGGGGGAGAGGAGTGGCACACACTGATCTCTTCTCTGTGGTGATCAATGACAGAACTCAAGGGAGTGGCTGAAGTTGTGTCAGAGCAGATTTAGGTTGGATAATAGAAAAAAGGTTCTTCCCCCAGAGGGTGGTTGGGCACTGCCCAGGCTCCTCAGGACAGTGGGCACAGCACCAAGGCTGCCAGAGCTCCAGGCGAGGGTCGGGATGATCCTCTCAGGCCCATGGTGGGATTGTTGGGAAGCATCCTGTGCAGGGCCAGCAGTTGGACTCCATGATCCTTGTGGGTCCCTTCCAGCTGGGCACATCCTGTGACTCTGCTGTGCAGGAGCTCTTGCTGACATTGCTGTCTCTGCTCCCCCAGGTTCCTGTCGCTCAGCGCGGGGCAGACAACGCTGTCGAGGGAGAGGTGGCTGAGAGCAAAACAACTGGAGGCCTTACGTAAAGCCAGGCTGCAGCAGCAAAAATGTGTTAATGGGAATGAACTCTAACATTTCGTGGATGTCGCTAAGGATATTTGTCTAATCCTAGATGGAACCCATACTAAGATTGGAATATTGTTTATACCAGTTTTTGTAGATAATTTGTACCAAAAAGTTATGGATATTTACCCTTGCAGTCTGAACACACTTAATTCTGTTCAGCCAGTTAAAACATATTTTATGGAATTTTTTTGGACCCTGTTTTGTAATTGAAAATTGGTAACAATGAGCAAATTGTTTGATATTAAACTTTAATACTGAAGTTGCATAAACTGATTTCCTTTAATAATGAGACAATTTAATCCAGAGCCCTCCACGCACAGCAGTGGTAGGCTCTGTTCTGGAATACCTTTGTGCTCCAATTCCTGAATGGCTGAATTCTGAGGATCAGAGCTCTCAGCTGGCCAGCAGCTGAAGCAGATGCTGACTTCAGCATTGAGCTCTATGAGCTGAGGCAGCATCAGGGTGATCACACTGTGTAGGCAGAAGTGATTTGATCTTACCCATGACCAGGTGTTAGGTATGAAATGCATCTTTATTGTGCTTAGAGCAGAACATGACTAACTCCTCAACTTTCTTTAGTAAGATTTATTCTGGCACAGCTTCTTGAAAGAACCCACGTTGACTGGTTAATTGGTGATACTCATGTACTTGTACAAAACAAACCCTCCTTTCTGCCTTAGCAGTAATGCAGTGTGTTGAAAGGGTTTGAATAACATCAATGAAGCATTAAGAATGGTCTCTCCCTCCCTTATTTCTGCTGTACAGTGTGAGCTGGTGTTCAGAGGACATGCTGCCCCAAAGAGGACTGGCAAAACAAGTTTAACAAAGGTGGTTTAAGCAGCAAAATGTTAAACCAGTACAGGGCTGGAATAGGACTGTCTCTGTGGACACAGTCTGCAATGGAGGAGTTAATGACCCAGCTACTTCTAGATTTGGCTTCAATTAATCCTTTGGTGAACAAGAAAAAAGGCTCTTCCTAAATTTCCACTGAGCTCAGACCACTTTTACTTGGTGTCTTTCCATGACTGAGATCATGTGAACAAGAACCCCCTTTTTCACTGCTTTTTTCCTATTCTAAATATGCTGGGTTTGCTGTACAGCTGATTTGGAGATTTTGTCTCTGCACACTGATAATGAGTATTTATTATAAGAAACAATTTTTGTGTATCTTGATGCCCTTTCAAATCACTTGGAGCTTTTTTTAACACTAAATGAATATTCATGACTGCATCTGACTTGTGCTCCATTACTGTGAAGCAACTGAACAAATAGAGGAAAGAAATGAAGTTTCCTTTGAGTTGTAAGATTGTCTTACAGGATGGTTTTGTCCATACTGCAATCTCTAAAATTTCTTACGTAAGTATGGGACAGTTCATGAGCTGGAGAGGGATTGTGACAGGACAAGGGTGAAGTGGCTTTAAACTGACAGAGGGTAGATTTAGAGGGGATTAATAGGAAGAAATTCTTCCCTTTGAGGGGGGGGAGGCCCTGGCACAGGTTGTCCAGAGAAACTGTGGCTGCCCCATCCCTATCCAACCTGGCCTTGGACACTTCCAGGGCTTGGAGAAACCTGGGATAGTGGAAGGGATTCCTTGACCATGGCAGGGAGTTGGAATGAAATGGTCTTTAAGGTCCTTTCCAACCCAAACCATCCTTTGATTGTGTGACATGATATTTTTGGATCACCAAGCAATGAGTCAATACAGCAGATCAGGAATTAGTTTCCGAGAAATGCAAGAGTGACTTTAGAGCTGTATCTTTGCCCCTTACAGAACTGTGTTATCAAGTCACTATATATTTGTGTGGATCAGTTTCTCTCTCTCCTGCCTAAATAATGGCAAGGTATTTGCAATTTCTTCCCTCTGCCACAACACAAGTACCAAGGCTGGGCAGTTCCTAAGGAGTCCTTTTATGAAGTTGTCTTTTTTTTTTCCCTTCCACAGCCAGAGCTGTAGTAGAACCACACCAGAAGGATAAAGAACTGAAGCAATAACTGTGTCCCTTGACTGAGGGGAGACTTTAATGCCTATAACAGTTGGTCTCTTCTCCTTATTAAGAACAGGGCAAGGCAATGGGCTCAAGCTGCACCAGGTGGGGTTTAGATTGGATACTAGAAAAAATTCCTTCAGCAGGAGGTTTGGCAAGGACTGGAACAAGCTTCCCAGAAAAGCATTGGACTTGCTATCCATAGAGGGATTTAAAAAGTGTAGATTTGGCACTTAGGGATGTGGTTCAGTGATGGGCTTGGCGGTGCTGGGCTCACAGTTCAGCTCTGTGATCTTAGAGGTGTTCTCCAACTAATTCTATGCTTATCAAAAGCCACCTGGCCATGGTCCTGCGTAACCAGCTCCAGGTGGCCCTGCTGGAGCAGGAGGTTTGGATGAGAAGAGCTCCAGCATTTCCAACTTGAACGACTTTTAAGCCAGAGAAAGTCAAGACAACCCACCCATCTTCGAAACAAACCCCCACAGCACTGGAATACCCCATCCCTTAACAACACATACAAAACCCCAGCTTTTGATTTCACTTTTTTTTTATTAAAATATCTCATGTATATTGCTCACAATAAAATACAGCAGTAGTTTAATTTTAAATATAGCCACAAGTATAGACACTCAAAAAAACCCAAACCCACATCACTTTAATAAAATAAATAAATCAAATTTGTTTATCAAAGTTTCCGACTGTCAGGGTTGGATGATACATCATTTCAGACACACTACAAGTCCTAAGACACAGAACTACCCGGAGGACACAACGTTGTGGGGACACCACGTGCAGTATCTACAGTACAAAGAGGAGAACACAGAGGCACTGGGTCTGTCAGGGTGGTTATAGTTACAAACCACAGCTTTTGGATAATATCCTAAACTAGCATGGCATGGCAAGGCAGTTCTGGGAAAAAGTATTTAGATAGATTTCACCTTTTGACACACATAGATATTTCTTAATCCAATTCCCAGCATGAGTTGATGCTTAGCTTCATCCTGCAAGTATGCAAAGCTGGAGTTGGTAATTAGTTTGGTCTTGATTAGATGCTGACAACTATGCTGTAATGCAACACTGATTTTATGAAGCAGTACACTGGCCTTCAGCTTTAGATGTCATTTGGTCTTTTGCATGTGGGCAGTTAGAATACAGTTTAAAAAGAACCATAGCAGGAGGGACACAATGCCTGATGGGAGGGGATGGGGCTTGTCACAGAGACAAAAAATTAGAGAAAATTGGCAGCTTGGAATTGAGAAATAAAGGAAATAGGAATTGATTTAACGTGGGCAAAACACCTCAAGGACACTTGCTTCATTTCCCCTCACCTCAAAACAAGGAGAGGACAAAAAACACCTATAGAAGAAATTTGTGTTGCAAGATCATGGATATTTCAGATTGGGTCTTTAAGCTTTATGAAATGAAAGTGTCCCAGGATGTGTGGAAGGAAAAGGATAACAAATCTTAATTTCTGGTTAACATATTTAAGTTGAACGAAAATGTATCGGTTCTCATTGTAGAGGCACAATTCATAGAAAGCTGCATCTAAAACCTCAATGAAAACAAGTAAAAACTCTAGTCCAAAAATAAATAAAATGTCATTTAACGGAAGGTTATTTTGCTGGTGTAGTGCAAGGTAAGTAAGGTCAGAGAAGTGCAGTATCACCTTTTTAGTATAAATACTTCCTACATAATTCAGAAGAGCTACAAAATTAGTCTCAAAAAAAAAAACTGTGCAACACATCTAAGATAGACAGCATGCTTATTGAATCCCAGTGTCTAAGCTACCTGTTTAAATATGGGTTTTACCATTCTGTCTCACCTGATGAGGGAATTCTGAAGCTTGGTCAGAACCAAATTCATTTGCATCTCTCCCTGCCTGTAAACGAGTTACCTCTTATTGATCCCAGTATCCAGTAGCCACAATGAGTCCTGATGTCATTTTTTTTAGTACTTTATTAAAAGCCACGACTAGGAGGACACTTCCTGAATGAGCAACTAGATTTGAATTATTCGTGTCTGGCATTGTGTAAACATTTCTTTCAGTTCTTTTTGTTTGATTTCATTTAAAGCTTCTGGTTCTGCAGGGCTCTTCTGGACCTTTGCCACAGCAAAGTTAATGCCTTGAGTCAATCCTGCCTGTGTGATGTTTGCAACCTGGACCATGGAACTGCGGATTTTAGCAAAAGGAGACACAGCTCTGCTGCTGCTGCTGTCAGCAGGGGAAGGAGTTGTGTGGAGTCCTGTCTCATGGTTCCCAGATACAGATCCTGGGCTTTTATGGGATTTAGTGAAGTCAGTCCCACCAACAGCTAAGAGCTGAGGATTTGGCTCAGAAGACTGTACATCCAGCTTAGATGGCCTGGAAGGAACATCTCCAACGGCTTCAGCCTTAGTTTCTGCCTTCTTAGACCCATCATTGCTGGTTTGGTTCGTTATGTGATAGGGCTGTTGAGAACCAGTCTCAGCCTCCAAAACATCCAACACCTTACTCTGGGCATCCTGCACAAACCTCTGGCAGTACATGTCGATGGGTTTAGCAAACTCCATCTCTGCATTGTCAGCAGAAGGCATGGGAATGTCCTCACCGTCGGAGTGGCCAGCCTGGGCCTCCTGGATCCCCGATGGAACAGGAATGCTGACACTCATGTCAGTGCTGCTGAGGGACTGGGACCGACTGCCCAGCCGTGGAGCCGAGGCAATGATGCCACAGCTTGGCAGCACATAGTCTGTGGGCCCTATGTTCTCCAATGAATCCGTGAGCTGGTTATCCTCATCCGATTTGGAATTGGTCAGGAAGTCATCGGAGTGGAATGAATCATTATCTGATGCTTCTGTGTCAGATTCAGTGTGAGCTTTAGGATCTACCCCTGGATTCTCCAAAGTCTCAAGGCTGCTGTCTGATTTCCAGAGATTCACTTTCAAATTTGGCTTTAAAAAATTGACTTTCACTTCGGGTTTGGCAAAGCTGCCCAACTTCCGAAGATTGCTGATGTTTACATTGGATTTGGTTTGTTTCACTTTCTGATTGAGAGAGGAGAACTTGCTTAGTAAATAATTCTTGCCTTGGGCCAAGGACCCTCTGTTCTGAGACCGAATGCCAATGATGTCTTCATGAGGTTTACTGCTCCTCCTAGAAGAGAAAACAAAATCTCTAATGTATAATGAAAACAGTCTTTTTTATAAATACCAAGTAATCCCTGTCTTCCAGTCTATTTCCATAACAGAGATGGACACTTTAGTTACCAAGTTATCCTTTCCTTACATAAATAATAAAGTTAATCCTTTCCTTACATAATAATATTGTACTCATATAAGCAAATCAAGCTCAAGCCAACAAAAACAAAGGAGGGTTGATACAGAACAGTAGCCAAACAAGAGGGACAGCCAGTTTCTGCAGGCACTTTAGTTTTAAATGAAAAAGGATTTGAATTGAATGCTCTATAAAATACTATTCTTGCTTATGGTTTTGGATAAGCACCTGCAGATTGTTGCTGTCACTGGTAGCAGCACAGGGACACATTAATTCAGCCCCATAGCTGGGTACAAACATTTCTTTTAGGCATCACATTTTGAATGTTACCATGTGCTGTTTGCCACTGAAAACTGAGCAAAAGTGAGATACAGAAGGGTCACATCTTTTACATACTCACCTCTCCAGCTTTTTCTCAATAATGGGCACATCCAACCCCATGGCTTGCTTTGTGATTCTCAGCATTTCTGCAATGCACTGAAGAGTGTCTGAAACACAAGCAGAAGCCTGACAGACCCTTAAAAACACCCTTAAAATCCCATATTCCACAATCTACGAAAAATAAGTTTAATTTTAACATAATTATATTTGTTTGGTTTTGTCAGGGTTTTCTTTCACTCTTCAAGTTGCAATTCTGATTTAAAGCTTACAGAGCAAAGAATAGACTCTACTTGAGCCCTAAATACTGTGTTTTAAGTGAACCACTGCCATGCTGCTTCATTTGTAGAAAAAAGAGAAGCAATTATATTTATTGTAATCCTTGTTGACAAAACTCAGTGCTCCAGGTAAGAAGTGATTTTTTTCCCCTCATTAGTGTTCATTTCGTTTAGATAAACAACAAGCAAGAACATTTCCAGACTTAGATTTCACTAGAGAAATCAATTTCTTCAGCTCTTTAGGAGCTAATTTTGACTTCATTTTATAAGTTTTTGGAGCCATAAAGACCTGAACAGGGAAATGTCTCAGTTCTAGGGAGATATGCTGCTTTAAAGCTGTATCTGAAACTGATTCTTCTCTCTCCTAAAACAGTAAAATCCACATGTTCTTACAGGAAGCCACACAGAGGGTTTTTATGGTTCCCCACCCTGCACAACTAGATTATATCAGAATAACTTCTAAAGAAGGATAAGTTTTAGCAGCAATGGAACAAGTGTTTCTGAGAGACACATTGATACACTGAATACACTTCTATGTCTGAAACAAACCTTTTCCATCTTCCTCTGGGCTGCGCACCACAGCTCTGAGAGTGTGAAAATAGCCACTCATTTCTTTGTACTTGTAATGCAGCCTCATGCAGGAGAACTTGGGTTTGCCAAAGAGAGTCGGCTCAGGCCCTGAGAAATAAACCAGGACATTAGAAATCTTTGACCAAACACTGAAAGAGATAATGCAGAGACTCTACCTAAGTGTTGTAAGTGTTGACAGTCTTTTTCAGCATAAAAATCTTTGTGTTTTCATTAGAGCAAGACAGGCATTTCAAATGAAATATTTTCACAATAACTAAACCTTAACTTACAAAGAGCAATTAGATTCTGTTTGTCTATCATAGTCCAGCCTGACTGAAAGGGTGATGTGTAGGAAATAAAAAATTTTTACCCCTTCTACATCCTGTGGTGCTTTATGGAATGCTCCTGCAAGGATTAAAGGGAAAGTGAATATATTTTTACCAAGTGGATGTAATGTAGGTTTCAGGATTTAGAGCAAGTACTTCAACTCTTCAGTGCACTGCATATATCTATAGAATTAAAGGAGGTGTAGATGTAGCTGTTTCAACTCTATTTGGTGCACCAGGACATGGTACAAATCCCCAGAAAACACAAGGAGAGAGACCTTTCCACTGAACTCTTAGAAACTGCACAGAAACAGTGAAAGTTGCAGTCAGAAGGTGATGAAATCACTCTCTATTGTGTAATGGAGGATTAAACTATCAGGGGGGCACACACTGAGGGCCACAAAATTTGCCTCCCTTCTCTCCAACTGAACACCTTTTTCATCTGCATAGTCAAAGACATCACATCTTTAATACTTCCAGGTTGGATTCATCCTGCAGATATTACATCCTACAGCAAATGAGTGAAATCAACGTAGCAAGGTGATTTTGTAACAGCATGTTTATTATCAAACCTTGAAAAAGAAGTTTTGAAAAGCTATGAAACAGATCTACAGTACAATCCTGAGCCAGCTGCTGCATTTGGATCAAAGCAAGAGAGAACTGACTGCGCAAACCTGTGACTCATTACAGAAGTTGATCAAATTGTTACTGCCATTTGATAAATAATGAAATTTATTTTTGATGACTCCATGGTTCTTTTAAGAGTTTGAGAGAGGGAAAACTTTAGAACCCTATCAGTGATCAAAGTTTCCATTTCAAGCATCAACAAAAGCCAGGACTGTGAGAGAACAGGTAAAACTGGCATCTGTTATCACCACTAAGCCCTTTCTAGCTGTGGTGGACTGCACAGGATGTGTGCCATACATCAAGGCTGGCTGCTTCAATACCTCTGTAGGATGCTTTGATAAGTGCTCAGGCTATTATTAAAAGCATTTAAAAAAAGATACAGGATGACTATTTTCTTACCTATTTCTATTTTTTCCAGAGCTCCAAGACTTAACCTTTGGTATTGATTCACCTTGTCGATTTCATCATCATAACTAGAAAATAAAAGAACAGAATTTAATGCTTTCTACTTACATAAAACATCTAAACCAATGCCACAAATAATAAGAGAAAACAGTAACTTACTAGGCCACATAGTAGGCAGAATTTGAAAGTAACAGCAGAACATCCACGTCCTTGTGAGTGGCATCGATGAGACTAAGAAAAACAAATACAGAGGAGAAGGTTTTATTTGCAGTTGTAACCCATGCCCAGTATATTCTGGGAACACACTTTCAGAACTGAACACACACTGCAACAGGAAGCTTTGATTATGGTACATTATCTTGTGTGATGCTGCTGCCTGCTCGGTGTCACTGAAAACTCCAGTTAGGTGGGTTAGTTATTGGTTGGCCATTTCACAAGTCAAAATGTGATGAGTAGACTTACCATACAAGAAGTTGATCCATGTAAAGGACACTCTCTCACAAGCTTGAAGTTACCTAACAGCTCAAATAGGTCAGCAGAAGGTCCAAACATAAACAGAAAACCCTCAAGCTATTAAAAATGCCAGCAGAGAAATGGAAAAATACCTCAGACTCAGTGAAGGTGATGAGTCTGTGCTCTGTATAGCTGTCAGAACAACCTGCTCTGCTATTTTTAAATGCTGAAGTTTAGCCTGCAAAGGATCTAACCCCTATTTTTCTTTTACAAGCTAGTGAACTCTGAACTTGATAAGGAAGGAAGTAAGTCAGAATTTATGCCCACTACTTTTCATGAAGAGAAATCTAGACTTTCCTGCTGCTAATTCATTCCCCAAGAATTTAATCTGGCTCTGAAGTCAGGTCTCACTTCTCCTATAATGCAATAAGGAGCAAGAGCTCCTCAACAGCCTCTTCTAGAACTAAGGGTGGTTAGCAGTTCTCTTCATGGTACCTACGACATTTTGGCAATATAAACTAAATTCAGGCATTTCCAGATGATGTCTCCAAGGTAATTCCAGTGTGCACCATTTTTATTGCACTTTGGGAAAAACACATGTTCAGAGGACCTTCCCTTTTACAATTACAAGTATTCAAATCCCCCAAGGACTCTTGTCATTCTACAGACCTGTCCACTTGTAGTCTGTTAGCACATCAGATCAAAACCCTTTAACATCAGACATGTCAATTCTAACTTTGTTCACCTTGGATCACAGTCAATAAGTGCCCAGCCTCCATGGAATTTTTCATCATCTGGTAAGAGCAGTTTCATGTAGCTCTGCAACAGCTGGCTGATCAGCTCCTGATGGCTCCTCAGGTTCTCCTTGTGCAGGGCTTCATGCTCTTTCTCTTTTGTAAATATGGAGTAGAGATCCTCTGTTACAGGGATTCCCTGCATCAAATCTAAATAAAACCCGTAAGACATCAAACAAGAAAGAAACAGTTAAAAGTGATACATAGTCTCCTGATTACTTTTTAAATTCCTTCCAAATGTTCTGTGCTTGATGATGCCTTTGATATTCTTTCTGAATGGAATGAAACCTCAGTAGGTATAACACCACTTTTTCTCAGTGGAAAACAAGAGTTGCCTCACCATTTTAAGAGCTACATAAATTTAACTTTGTCTAAAAAATAGATGCTGTGAGATATTTAATGCTAAAATGAAGATGAGGCAAATTCTACAATGAGTCCCAGTGCATGCAATCTCTCTGAATGGAGTGTTGTTTAACCTCTAAATGGAGAATGACTGTTCCTTATGGTGTCCATTACAGAGACATGAACATTATATATACTCAAGATGCTTTTAAGCTTCAGGAAAATTAAAAAGAAATCAGTCAAAATATAAAGCCAAGATGATTTTAATAAGCTTTGCCAAATACCATACTTCATCTTAGTTGAAATTGCACTCTTACCTATGACTGCTTGCCTGTAAGCATCCCTGAAACGATTCAAGTAGTATCTGTTTGCAGAATTAACTCCATCCTTCATTACCCCTGCCAGCTTCCTTTCACCAGTCCTTGTGAAGTCCCCCTGTCACACAGAAGATGCAAATCATGAACAGATGCAACTTGGAAGCAGCAGGCTCAGCTCAAAAAACTTTGGCATTCTGAAACTCAGAACTAAATAGGTGGCAACTCAGAACTTCTCTTCAAGTAACTGTTTCATTTAGAAGTTGAGAATATTGATTTTTCAAAGGGCATCTACTGCTAGCATTGTTTGACTCTGCCGATAATCTCATGTGTTTGACAGACTTATGATTCAATATGAAGTCCTAATGGGTAACAGAAACCTGGACATATGTGCCAGCTAACATTAAAGCAGAACTTTCAAGACATCAGTTACTGTGATGCTCAAATACCTCAAAAAACTTTATTTTTTGGCCTTTAATGTAAAAGGAAAACTACTGGAACAATAGAGAAGATTGGAGCTTACTGAAAAATGGTTTTCATCTTCTATGTTTTTGCTACCAAAACAAGACAAGCATAACATACTGAAGGAAAACAGTACATAACCTCACAATGTCTGAAACAAAACAAAGTTTCTAGGCCACTGAAGACTTAGAATTTGAATAAAAAGCTGTTTTGGTAGTTACATTTCATTAGATGATTCTATTTTCAGAGACACTGAACATTGGCACAAAGCAGTTCTAAAAGCTACATCAACTACTACAAAGAACATTTCAAGTGTGTTTCACTTTCAAATTAAAAGAAATTAAAAATAATTTAATTCACGAACCTCAATAGCAAATAGAGAAATTTTCAAGTAGAAGGCCTGAAAATTTAGATGTATAAATCAAGGCCTGTACTTCAGATTTAAATATATACACAGTGAAGACAAGCATGACAGGATGATGTTTATAATTTTTTTAATAATTACGTAATAAACTAATTAAAGTTAAGTAAGTATTAAGAATTTCCACCATAATGCTTTTTCTTACACTGAATACAAAGAACACTAACATTTCTTCCACCAGTGACTAAACACACAGCAAATACCTCAAATTCTGTGACTTTTCAAAGCAGCAGAAGTTAACAGTGAGGAGTTTCATGCCTGATCTTGGAAGATAGACTGCATTACAGCTAATTAAGAAAAGCCCTTAGAAAATATAAGTAATTAATGTTACCCTACTACCTACATATCCTGATCTTCAGACCTCCAGAGAGTATTTTTGAAGTACTGTAATGGGTTAGAAGTACTAAAACCCTGCTAAAGTTTTAATGGATGTAATGTTTAAAATACAACTTAAACTCTTAGCTCAGCTATGCTTTGATCTAGCCATGAACAGAATGCAGTTAAAATGCAGCCACAGGACACTGGGCACTCGAGTTTCCCCAGTTCACAGCGAGCGTGATGCAAAATATTCTTCTATTGCAAGGCTACATATCTCCTCAAAACAAAACCATGCAGAATATTTGACTTTATTACACATATAAGAGCTTTCAGTGCACATAAAGCCTGTAGCAAAACCTACTCACCACGAGAAGAGGTGGGACTCTTCCCCCCTTACCTTCAAGGCCGCAGTGCCAGCGTATTGGCGGCTTATGGCATCACCATTGTTGGCCCACATTATCTGGTAGATCCTGTTACATTTCACGGGCAAAGGCTGTTCTGGTGGCATCACACCCAGTTTCTTGAGCTGGAATTTGACAGATGTATTAATATAGTGCCCAGGATAAAAATTGTTCTGCATATCAGAGCTTGAGAAAGAAAATGGAAACACTCGCCAAGTACTCGTTAGATTTTATAGGGTCTGAAAAAAGAATCCATTCTGGTGATTTGTCAGATTAAATTAATTGCTGGCAATGAATCACTAATTCATTGCTAAACATTGTATTACTGGAAGTAGCAGTAACATTAATTATGGATGTAGGAGCCAATCAAACAAATTAGCTGGAGAAAAACAAGTTACCGTAGATTACTCAAGATACAGGAAGTTTTCCAATAGAGAACCATCAAAACAGTCACCACAGAACTTTAACATGCATAAACAAGTTAATATGTCTTCTATTGCAAAGGCATTCATGACCTCAAGGGTCTGAAAACATAGAAAAATAACTTCTTGTCTTGGCTTATTATTAATGCTTGCACATTTTGGACAGTTACTGTTTAACACTGATACTGAAAGTAAGATATCTTACTCTTCAGAACAACCAGTACTTCAATTTCCCCAAGATAAGCCTTGAGAACAATACAAACTTCAGTATTTTGACTCACACTAAATTGGTAAAGCAGTTCAGACATAACTGCAGTGTAGTCACTAAATGATAGGCCAGCTGCAGGGGTAACTTGGAATAAATCATAGGCAAACTTCAATCTACAACCAAAAACAAATGCTCAAGAACTCTTTGCAAGTTATAGGAAAATTGATACAAAGCTGTTCATTGACTTTGAAAGCCCTATCAAGTTTCCAGCTGAGAGAAAGCAAGTCCTATGGTTCCAAGGAGGAGCAAAGGTAAGGTACATGGAACTCTCAGTCTCTCACTCCATGTCATTCACCTTCCAATGCTCAGGGCAGTTCTCAGTTAGAAATTGATTCTGAGGTACTTCAGCCACACTATGAAAATGATGAAGCACATCATAGGCTAATAGTTCAGCATACTGAAGCCTCTTCACAACAATCAATATCAAGAGTTATATAGAAAGATTGCTTTTGAACTCAAGAGTTACCCTAGATAAAAATCCTATTCTAAAATAATGACTGTGGGATTGCTGCTCCCTGCCCTTGTCCTCAGTGCTGCTTCATGTCAGGAGTTCACATTAGCAGATGACAAACAGGAGCTGCCAGATACAACAGTCAGGGCCATTCCTTTTTCATCCTAATGAGGGACCTACTTCATTCTTTCTCCTTCCCTAATAAACACAGTCAGGTTTGCTCATTTTGGGCTGGGTTACAACTGAGTCTTCCAAGTTTCAGTTACAGGGCTATGAAGTCTGTTTTAAGTCTGTTCTAGTACTGTATTTATAAAATCTTCACAGAGGAAGACAACCATCACGAGTTGTATAGCAAAAAGCAAATGGGGGGCAGGACAAAGAGGAAAATGACTACAGAAAGGACTCTCAGTCTGCTTGGAAATCCCTTCTTTATACAGGGAGAACTACTCCACAGCACAATAGTCACAGGCCATTAGGGATACTTACATCATGAATTAATTATTCCTCTACACACAGAAGAGACAACTAATCTCTCGTTGCTGCATCACAGTATTTCACTTCAAAGCAGCTAAAATATCACACAACTTCTACTTAGATTTTAGCCTTTAACATCCTATTTCAGTGAGGGATTTGGGGGTGTGGTGTTTTGCTTTTAAACTTGGCATTATCACATAACTTAAAATTACTAAATCAAAACAAGACAACCCCCTTCAAGATGAGGACAGTCAGTCATTTCCTTTCTGCAGGAGGACACCAGGCATCCCTGTTCCACAACAATTTCAAGCTTTGTATTTTTATATATTATTATTATTCCTTTCAGCTTCACAGCTCTGCAAGTATTTTGCAAAGATTCTTTTCAGAAGTGGTCAGTTTAGCATTTTCCAACAGACAGATTTCTCTGTGAATAACAATTAAGTTCTGAGTCCTCAGTACTTGCCTGCTGTTCCATGACCACTCTGGCAATAGCAGCCTGCACAACATTGGTACGATCCAGACAGTCCATGCAGTTAACTCGAAAAATTCCTTCCTGTTTACAGATCACACCAGCTTGGTCAACCCTTTCAACAGGAAGAGAATGAAAGCACACTGAGACAACTTAAAATCCAGTGTAATTTATCAGCTTCTATAAACAGTAGAAGTTCTTGCACTCTTTATAGTTGCACTCATCACCTCACTGTGAATTAACTCCTCTCGTTGTGACCTATCCTCCTCTTCAGTCTAGGCTGGATATTAAACATAAATCCTGTTGGGTTAATAAACTTGAGATGCAATCAGATGCTGAAGTCAACTCTGGATATACAATAGAAGCTTTCAAGAGAAATGGCATTTAATTTAGGAGACAAGAAGCCAATAATGACAACAGCAGCATCTCACTGAACGATATAAAGCAACTGATTGAAGAGTGGAACCATATTCATTTAATTCACTTTAATTAGTATAAACCAAAGGCAAAACACATCTACAGGTTCTTACTCTTGAAAGGCTGGTGTCCCAGGATTTGTGGGTCAAAGTGTTTCACATTAAATGTAACAAACTCTAAAAGTGTGAAATGCAACAAGCCTTGGGCAGGAAACAGCATTTGAGAATTTTCACCATTTCATGTGTAAAACACCAACGCTTCTGAACACAAAAACTCTGACACACAAGTTGGGCACCAAAAGGGAAATAAAACATCTCAGTTATGACAAAATTAAAATCTCCAAATATCTACTGTTTGTTGGGGGTTTTTTTTCTACAAATGCTGCATATACTAGTCTAAAAACAGTAAGGTACCTACCAGCACCACTTCATGTCAAGAATAATATCATGAATGGCATCAGTCAGTGTTTGAACATTTTCAAACTTCATTCCTCGGCTAAAATATAGAATTTCATAAAAGTTACTTTGAATTAGAACAGTGACTTCATTATTTTATCTTATTTATAATGTCAGAAAAATAGTGTTTTGGCTAAATGGGAGAGACAAGCATTCTCTCCTACAATAAACTTTAAATAGGACCCAATATTCAGAACTATTTTAAAGTACAGTTCACCATTAAAGAGGTGAAAAGATCATTAAATTCTCAAGAATTTGCATTTTTTAATGCTGCTTCAATAAGCAAGAGTATGTGTGCAGCTATTCAGGCATGTGCAACATTCTGTTCTCACTTTAGGCACAGTCTCAAAAAAATTAACTATAGATTTAAAATGGGGATAGGGAGTGCTGCTTTACCAGTGAGTCTACAGAAAACACACCTACAGACACATCACCCCCTCCTCCCCACACTCTACCAGGTTATTTATTGGGATTGTTTTCAATTCACACATCCTCACACTGCAAAAAAAGTCCTGGCCAACACAGCTGTTGAACAAATGAAAATGAAAGCTCCTTTAAATGAAAGATTAAGTATCAAATCAATTCAGGGCACCAACAGCCCTGGAGAAGTCTCAAGGCCACTACTATTCTGAGGGGAGGTTCATTTCCTCCCACCCCTTCTGACAGTATTTACTAATGACATACTTATTGAGCCAGTAATGCTCTCCCCAGGCCAGATGCAATCCCTAGATTAGGTTTGGAAATGAAGATGAAAACAGTTCAGACCCTGTGTTCCCTCCCACACAAATGCAGCTTGAGGGAAGCAGGAGAGATACAGGCCTGTGGGACAGATTAAATGCTTGGGCACGTGCACACTGCACTTGAGCATGTCAGCATCCTGCCATCAAAACAGCAACTGCTTATACAGGATTACAATAAAACCTGGTGCATTTTAGAGTGAAAAACAAGCATCAAGGTCCTGATCATCACATTTTTAGAGAAACAAGCAAGAGAAACAAGTAGAGAAGAATTAAAAGCAGAATGCTACATAGTTTAAAAAAGCAGGTCAGCCACAGCTTTACATTCATAGCATGTCTAAGGAAACTCTCTTGCTTAAAGTGTGTGACAATTAAGCTTTGCCCAACAAATCACTGCAAATTTAACAGGTCAGGGACACAAGATCACAAACAGCAGTGCTTGGTTAACCAAACTTAAAAGTTTGTAGTGCTTCAGTTTACAAAATATATTCTTCCTACTTAAAAATATTATTTCTATTTCTGCATGAAATAACATTTCCTCCTCCTTTCCTGGAAAAAGATGCAAAGTGACATTTTTAAAAGGTTTCTTACCAGTGTTCATGGAAGTCAAATGAAACATAAGTCAGATTTGGATTGTTGTAGAGAAGAACTTGTTTAAGGTAAGCATCTCCAATAATCTTCTCTCTGCCAGTCTGATCCACCAAGTTAATAATAACCTGTTTAAAAAATTTAATTATTTAACGCTTGTCTTCTGCTACATGACTTGCTTGGATACACACCATGCAATAACAAACAGCTCAAGAGCTAAGATTTGTAGGCAATCTTGCTGAAGTTACAATCTTTGCCAGATTGTATTAAATTTTGTGTAGGAAAGTAACTGTTAGAGCTCATTTGTCTTAAATACAGAGAAGCTCTGAATTCACAGGACAGGTACACAGAAGTATAGTTGAAACATTTCCACAAGTTATTGCCTGTTTTCAGAGGTTACTTACCAAGACACTTGAAAAATCCAGCAAAATTCTATTTATGTAGCAACCTTTCAATTCTCAACATGTTTCCAAATCATCTGTAAAAACTAAAAACATTCACCCCTGCATTTTCATGAGATTATCATTTTATCATGTAGCACTCACCTGCTTTTTGTAATTTTTCAGCTGTTCTTCAAAGTGTGCACGAAAACAGGACACAGTTTCATTTTCACCTACAAGGCAGAGAGCAGTGTTAGAGAGAAACAGCCTGTTCAGCAGTAAGTCCTATTTGGAGTATTAAATCATGCCCATGTCTGTACTCTAAAAACCAAAAATAGCTTCATTTAAAGTACTGAGACACACAACACATCGCACAAAATTACTTTTAAAAGCTTTCATCCATTTGCTCAACTTCAACACTGCTGTTCTACTACAGTGCACAGCAAACAACATTCTAAAGTTTGGCTTTGTTTTGCTTTTTGTACACAGGAGATGGGACTAAAATCTAACTTTTAATAAGCCACATTCACCACACACCCACACCAAGATCCCTGTTCCAGGGGAACTCTGATCCTTGGGCATTCCAACTCATACTTACTCTTGTCCAGTCGGGGCCGTGGGTTGTATCTATATCCAACCTGGCTCCAGAAAACAGGCACAGAGCCTCGTGTTTGTATGTAGGAAAGAGTATGATTGTGAACATGAATCAGTTGCTCTGTCTCAACATAATTTGCCACGTTTCCGTTTTTATCAACACCTCTCCTCTTATACCGCATTCCTACAAGGAATGAGAAGGCCCAAGTCATATCTAAGTATTTGTCTTAAACATTAATAACTTTTGTTGTTGTTTTTGACAATGCTGACACAATAGTTCTGGCCAACCATGATCAATAGTAGAAGTCACTCCTATCCTAGTTTATTCCCCAAAAGTTATTTTTATTGTATGGATAAAATTTATTTACTGATACACAACAAGCAGCAGAAGGTAAGCTGACAGGGCAAGGCAGTTTGCTGGCACTACAGAGTAACAGATATCTCTAGTCCACACTAAAGGATACATTTCTTCCTGTTCTGTCACATTTAGCAGAAAGTTTTACATGAGTGCTGAGTATTTTCCATGAACCTAAAGGTCACTTCTACTGCTGGATGCTCCACTTCTCATGGAGCTCCCACAAGCAGCCCAAGAACACTTGCATGTTCCACAAAAGAGAGTTTTCCCTCCTTGTTTTAACTTGTATAACTAATTCTGCACACTAAAAAAGGAATAATGCTCTCCTGAATACAGTTTTATGCCTACTCAGCTCTGATCTGCTCACTAAAGTGTTTACTCAAAGTAGAGTAAATCACTATTTCAGAAAGGATGCAGGTGGTAGGAACAGGGAAGGAACAAGAGGGCTGGAAAAAGATTCAGGGTCATGGTTTATAGTGTGGAAATTCAGTTCCAAATCCTGAAGTAGCACTGGACCAAACTTTTGATCTGAATCTCAACAGCAAAGAAGGGAAGAGGTGAGAAATAGGGAAGGGAAAGGAATGCAAAATATCTACAAGGACCTTTACATAGAAATTGTCAAAGCAGTATTACAGCCTTTACTAACACAGGGGCTTTTAGACTGAAGCATCAGATACTCTTTACTTACGTCCTGCCACCAATAGTGGCTCTTACACCAAAACCCAAATTTAATCCTCTACAGGAAGCTTACTTTTAATACCTCAGCTTTTGCAGACATTTTGTTCTCACACCTCTATGCTTAAGATCAGTTGGCTTCCTTAATCTTGTGACACCTTTCCTTAAGGTCTTGGGCAGGTTGGTAATTTAGTGCAGTGGTATTTTTTTTTTTTAAATCACAAACAAGCTGACTGTACTTAACATAGAAGCATGCTTGGCTTTCAAATCAGTATTTTCTCTATTTTGGATGGGGAGTTAACTACAATATTTCAAAAATAAAGATACATTGAACTTTTGGCTAAAAATATGTACTACAGATTGAATCAAACAGAACTCTATAATTATTCTTCAAAATACTGCACCAATTTATCAAAACAATCTTTTTGTGTCAAGGGAGAAAGTTCTACACAGTCTGTGCTCTGGACTAACAGTCAGATGAGCATAGTGACATTAACAGTAAGAGGGAATCAATGACAGATTTACCCTCTGCAATTCAGTTCCTGTATCTGTGCAACAATTTAGTATTAAAAAGGCATACTGCAAACTAGATACTACCCTGAAACCCTCAAGTATTTGCTCCAAGTTATTCTGAAAAATAATTTTACTGGGAACTGAATTAAATGCATTGAAGTGAGCTGTGGCACAAAAGTCAGTCCCATGTCAGGGTAAGCTCACCAGGTCTTTTTGGCATGCTAAAAACCTGACTGTATAGGAAAAGAATTGGACAAAATGGAAGGTATCTCATTAAAAATCAAAAAGTCTTAGAGTCGAACAGGACTTACTAAATTGTAAAGTGATTCAATCTTTATTTTGAGATCCTAATGACAGGGAATAATTTTTTTTTTTGCCTTATTTGACTTATTCTAGTAGTAGCAAAGCCAAAGCATGATCCTTATTTCACACCTTGGCCCTACACAGACATACCCTGGGGCACAGGCATGCCCACACGTGTGGCTTTTCAAGTCTCTTGCCAGCTGCTGTCAAAGTCCTCAAAGGAAGACTGTGAAAAATTTAACTCCCACCCAGGCCTACTGACATAGATCAGGACAGAGCTGTAAGCAAGGTCCTAATCAAGGCCATCTTTGCCAAGATGGAACTGTACCTCAGGAATGTGAGCTCCAAGGATGCATTCAGTGCTCACAAGCAGAGTAGTGAAGCTCACCCAGTAACCCCCCAAGGAACAGCTTCCTCCTACAAGCAGGGAAGGGTGCAGTGCATGCTCTGACAAGCGCTGCCCATCTACTGAACAACACAGCACTCTTTCAAGTTTTACCATCTGCATCCCTCTGCAGTGCTCAGGAATAATCCCAAGGCCTTGAACTATGTTTGCCTACCAGCTCTGTGCCGACTCCGGCGTGAAATAAGTGCCACCAGAAATGTTGGATGAACGTCATCTACACAAGTTGATTCCTGAGGAGGAGTTTCAGGACTGCTTTTATCATCATCAGAAGATTCACTATAGTTTACTACAAGTTCTTCAATTTGCACAAATCCTTGAATGATGGGTATAATCCAGAAGTCCACTTCAGCATTCTAAAGGTTACAAAAAACATTTACATTCCTGTTGGTTCTACATTAGCTACAATTATTTCTGCCATTTCTCATGTTTCACAGTTGCTTCACATGCTTTTCATGTTTTAAGAGATTTTTGCCATATCCTTGTCTTGTTTTTGTAAGTGGTACCATTGGTTGTAGGGCTTTTAATTCAGGAGAAAGAGAACAACTTTAGATTTTTGTGTGGAGATGAAGAAACCTGAATCAAGGCAAGGCAGAAAGCCCTCCTCTACTCCCAGCTATCTAGGGACAGAAGAAAACCCTATATTGAAGAAAGAATGGTGGTTCTATGGGGGTTTTATGTACCATTAGCAAGGAAAATGTTTTATTTACTCTGAATAGCTGTTCAGAACAACTTGTTCTAAGCTATTGTCACATTAATCAACTACTCTGTTCAAGGAAAACAATATTCTCCACTATGAAAAACAAAAATCTTATCTCAAGAAAACTTTGGAGTTCAGAGGTTATTTCTTTTCTGGCTCCTACTTGTCATCAAGTTCAGCTCTGTCCAGGGATAATCCATTTCACAGATAAAGACAAATTTACCTCCAGAAATCTGCATAAACATAGTACACCAAGCTACTCTACATTGATTTAGTATAATAAAATTTTAAATTCAGTGGAAGTTCATTCACCAGCAATGACCACAGACTAACTAGAAGGCATCTGGGAGCCTGCCTGGGGAGAGAAGGTAATGCCAGCTGCTCATCTGAAAGAAGGCACAGTCCTAATCCTGACCTGTCTGCCAAACAGGTTCGTAAGCAAACTTCTGAGATCCTAAGTAACCATTTCAACTAAAACTAAAAGAGTGGTTCTCAGAACACACACTAGAAATACGACTCACATCAGTGCTGATAAGATCTTCAATCATGTGCTTGTTCCAAAAGAATCTGTCATCCACCTGTTAAAAAAAGGGCAGGTTTTGCAACATTACAAGTAAGGTTTGGCGCTATCTTAGGTAAAGACACCAGTGCTATTCACTACAGCTGCACATGCAGGTCTAGTTAGTGTCCAGTGCTTTTAATCCAACATTTCAGTTCAAGTCATGCTGCTGGAGACTGCTTTTATTTTGTCCCACTGAAGCTGGTTCTGTTTGGTTGCTGTGGATTATACAGTGTGAACATTCAAGTTTGGACCACTTACATTATTGAACAGCACATTTCCCAAATGCAAGAAACAAGTAAAAACCCCTTACTTTTCTCCACAGTGGTAAGTTCATTTTCTCACACGTGCTCTGCCTCTGCACAGAATTTGTAAGGTCATAGGTCAGGCTGTAGTAAAAGGAATCTGAATCCATGAACATTTTGAACAACTCCTCCAATAATCTCTTCTCCAGCCTCTCTTTCTCTTTGCTCTCTTTAATCTGAAAGAAAAAAATGGCTTTCTTATGTCTTTATCTGTGAGTGAAAAAAGACTGCAGAAGCTAATCCTGGTAAGGAACTCTGTTGGTAATTCTGCCAGAATTATGTAACTAAAAAATGAAAAAATCAGAGTAAAGCCACAATTCAACAATAAAAAAATTAAACTGAGCATGAAGGCAGTAGTTGCACAGTCTGCATTTTTTTACTAATTCTTTTTTAAGGTTTTAGTACTCCATTTGATCATCCATCACAAACTTTGAATTATGTTCTAAAATATTTGGAAAAAAACCCAAGAAAACAGTAGAAAACTTTACCTTCTTTTTATTTGGAGCAGACACATTTGATTTAATTTGAGTAAGAGTCTTCAGCAGAAATTTTGTGTCATCTGGGGACTGTGTTATCTTCTCTGGCTTGTTTATCCCAAAATGATGCTTTTTACAGAGCTAAATAATGACATTGAATGAAAGCCAATATTTTAATAATCTTTTAAAAGTTCAAAGACATTCTCATTAAAGTCTAAAAAAGCAAGACTTTCAATATCCACAAACCTAAGGGGAGACTCTCAAATGCAGGGGAACACACAGATTTCCATCTATTGTCTAATTCTCATTCTTTTTTTATAAAAGGTATTTTCTCCTGTGATTGTGAGGATGTCTGCTTCAATTCGACATCACTTGATGTAAATTGGTATTACTCACTTGTATTGTCTTTCATTTAACCATTGTCCTTTGCAAAAAAAAAAAAAATCTGCAACATTTTAATTAAAGATTTCCCTTCAAGCCAAGCTATAAAGATTCAAAAATTTATGACTCCAAAATGGGGTGAAAGTAAGAGCATTCATTAAAAAATACACTCTCTCCAGTAGAGTTGCACAGAGGGCTATTGTGTGGTATTCTCCATGATCTTTATGAAATTTAGCTATAATTTTATTGTAATTTCCCTCTCTAGCAGAACCTGTAATTTCTGGTTAAAAATAAAAACTTCAAATAAAAAAAACCACAAACAGTGTTCAATAGATCTGCTTTTATCAGGAAAAGAGGTTAAGAGTTGGTTAACACATATTTCACATTTAAATTTCATTGAAGCAGAAGGGGGAAGGTCAGAATTCATTGAGGCCAGTTGTACCTCCAATTCCAGATCCTGAGGTTCTGTTTCAGACAGTGGGATCACAGCAATCTTTGTTATTTTGCAAACCTCATGGTCTCCTGGAAGTTTGCCAATCAATGCTTTCTGACGAATTAAAAGTAGCCACCATGGTAAATCTAGGGGGGAAAAAAAGATTAGGAGGTGCTTTTATTTGTCTTGATTAGTTTGCCAGAAATTTCTCCCCAGTGTAAAACCCCTGCCAGGAACTATTTGACCAGAAGACTCCAGTGAATGATGATTCACTATTGCTGCCTTTTGTCATTATGCATTGCAACAAAGAAAACCTCTACAAATACTTATTCATTCTCTAATGTAAAAAGGAGATTAACTATTTCACAGACTTACCCATCAGAGATAGGTACCTCTGCTCCAGCTACAGCAATTAGTAATCTCTAGGATGATGCACATTCCCACCAATTTCACTAATGGCAGTAAAATTTTAAAAGAACAGCTGGAGCTCAACAGAAAGAAGATTTTCCCTTTGTACCTTCTGTTTTGTATCAACAAGCAAATACAACAGATACAGGTAATACCTGATTATAAGGCTCATGAGTTAAGAAATCTGAGCAAATATGGACTGCATGAAGCAGTTTACATATGTTTAATGGTTCATGATTGCATTCCTGAAGTAATATTCATACAAGTGATAGAAAAATTAATGAGGCAAAAATAAATGAAGATATTGGTTGCATTCCATACACACATTTAATCTACAACTTTTGCAGTTATAGCAACAACACTTTAATGAGGCAGGGAAACAGCAGCAAAGATTCCCCCTGACTGCTGCACAGTGCCTGGACATTCCTAGATTTTCATCTCTTGGTTAGACAAGTAGCTTGTTTTATGCTGGGCTTTTAGGAATCAAAAGCAAGAGGTTCTGTTAAAAGACATAGAAAAGGCACAGAAAGTCTTAGAGACAAACATGCACACTCTCTACTTCTCCCAGCAGAGAGGCAACCAACTGAATTTCACTGAAAAGGTCACACAAAAAGCTTGCCATGGTAGATTTAAATATGCTTCCACACTTGTGATGGCAGATTGTGTCATGTATTATGTCTTGGATACAATATAAAGCATTTGAAAAGTCTATTTAGCAGCTTTATAGGAAACATAAAGTCTGTTCTGCTTGCTCAGTAAATGCTAAACAGTATTTTATCCTCTGAGTGCTTAAGAAAAACACGGGAAAACCCAGCAGTTTCTTTCATCTAAAGAAGAGAAATAGTCCTTGCAAACAGACAACTGGGTGCTGTGACACTCCACTCCACTTTGAGCCTACATGACTATCTTTAGAAAAGAGATGTTGGGTATACAGAGACCTTTAAAAATTTCAGATCCTCATAATTACAAATGTGCTGTAAAAAACAGAGGCTGCCTCCCAAAAAATAGAGGAGGGGGAAGGGGAATGGAAACAAGCACCACTTCTTTAATGTCTATGATCCTGTAAAGGGAGTCCTGCACTATTCCTGAGCACAGCACCAGAATCCTGAGCTCTACAGGATCAGAGACAAGTGAGGCCAGAAGGGGTCTCAGGATGTCACCCTGCTCAAGCAGAGCCAGCTCTGAGGTTTGGACCAGGTTACTCCAGCTGTCACATAAGCACAGTCTCCTAAAAACTGGCCAAAGGATAACAAATAAGAACAAGAGAGTTACAGCAAATGCCATCAAGACAGTCATTCTCACTGACAAGCAGGTGCTAGAACAGCTTTCAGTACTGATATAGGGAGCACCTGCCTTTGCCTTCAGCATCCCACTTATAAACCACAGGGACAAGGTGGAAATAAAAAGAAAGTTGAGGAAAACAGGACAGATTCTATGCAACAGTAAGAAAAGTGAATAGGTAAGAAAATCCTTTCAAAAAGGAGAAATTCAAATGCTGCCAGCAACAGATGAAGGTGCCTATGACTTCATCTAAAAAGGTCTGCCCTTTTCTATATTGCTTTCTAGTAGGGAAAAACAATAGGGTTCTATTGGAAATAAGTATAAGGTAAAGGCATTTCTAAGAAGATATGCCTTAGTAAAAAACTGGAAAAGAAAAAAATCTCTGCTACTCTTCACTTGGCCTTACACTAACAAACCCTGGTAGCAGTAAACAAGAACTTAAGAGCTTAACACAGTCAAGCAATTCTGTACCCCTTTGTCATTTTTAAAAATGCACTTAAATGTCATCTTGGTGTACATTTCAAAACTCTTTGTACTATAGCCAGAGCCACAGAATATTCAAAGAAAACAGGAATTCCCCAGCAGATCAAAAGCAAACAGCCAGGAAGTAATTATGCAGATAAAGAATGCCCTGAAGTAAAGGCTTCAACAAAAGCCATAGAAGAAGAACATTATAATCACCAGAAATACCTAAATAACTGAATCCCTAAGCAGAATATGTGCTTCTGCTGTAAAAAGAAGGCAGTTCCACAGACTATTGTCTACTCAATGTGTGAGGTATGGTGTGTACAGAAGAACACTACAGCTGTGTGCCATTCCAGAAGACTGCATGTTTGAAATAATCTCTTAGAATCAGATGTTCATTTTTAGTGTTTTATGAACTACGGCAGAGCAGATGGCAACAACTAATTTCAAGTATTACATCTAAAGGAAGCTATGACCTCCCTTCCACACTGAAATGGAAATTCAGCTCCTCTGTTGTTTCAACACTGTCAGCACACCACTGCTGGTTTTCTTTAACATTTCCCAAACAATCTAGAATTCAGTTCCCCAAAAATGCTTTTGCAGTAGCTTTTTTTTTGAACTGTACAGGAGTTCACTATAAATGCTGGGTTTTGCAAGTATTTTGATTTTAGCCAAGAAATTCTATGCTACCACTTTAATATTTTTTGTTGCTTGGACAACTTAAAACATTCTTTTTGCAAGCAGCCAATTTAAGTGGTTGGCTGGATGAAGTTAGAAATGGCAGCAGTTACATCTCATTGGAGAGATTTCCAGTGCTGAACAGCCCCTTGTTTGTATCAAGATTCAGAGGCATGCTAACAAAAAAGCTTTCCTGGGGATAGGGAAGGAAGAACTCCACTTCCCCTCTGTTTACAGAGACTATGGAACCTTGCCAGCAGCATTTAACCTGGGTCTTAATTAACCAGCACTGGAAAAACTCACAGAATGGATACAAGTACAGACATTAAACTGCAAAGAGTGGGCTTTAAACACGAAACAGGAAAACATGTGGTAGCAGTGAATGAGTTAAGTGGAACTGGCTAAAGAATTCAGCTTTGGTTATAGTTAAAGACAACTCTGAGCATATTCTAGCACTACAATGTTTGATCAACTTGCTAAGAAGTCTATGATCAAAAATTACCCAGTTTCAGGCTATTGTTATCATTTTAGTGGATCCACTTTTTATTCTAACAAGAAATAACACAACCTCCTTTCATCAAAATCCCAATGCAGAACTAGAAAGAAATTGAGTGGCTACAATTATATTTTGTATGCATATGTATTCACTGGACCACAAAACAAAATTAATATTCTATAAAGGAAACACATTATGGAAGACTTTGTGCTTGCCTTTATACAGGAAGATCATCCAAAGACAGTTTTTACTGTTCATCTTATCAAGAAATGTGCCATGATCTGTTTCAGTAACATCTCCACAATACATTCTAAACCCCTTTTCCTTCTATTCCCATTGTTACTCTGAATTTTCTGACAAGCTGTCTTAGAATGAGTTAGAAAATGAGAAATTATCATATTCTTACATTCTGGCAGTCAGTCAAGGTTTTGTTGTTTGGGTTGAGTTCCCCTCCTCAAAAAAAAAAAAANATGTTTATGAAAATTGAGTTTGGGGAAGAACCAAATGCTACTTTCAACAGACTTTCATCTCCAATGTGTGAGTACAGTCACTCCCAAATGTACAACTGACTCTCCTGTCAAAAATTTTTTAAGAACCAAAAAATAAGCCACGTAATACTGGCTTGCTGGTTCCTCTGAGGCTGCTTCCCTGTCACAGAAGCTTTTCTACAAATTCTTCAGTATGAGGCAGCAATAAAACCAGCAAGATTAAGTTAAATCCCATCCCTAGTTACAGCAAATTGGCAAAGGTATTTCAATGCTAAATTAAGGACAGCCCAAAATTGATTGCTGGGACATTTCAAGGTTGTCTTAGATCACTCCAGTACTCTTGCCATAAGCAAATCATTCAAAAACATGAGAAACTAAGTCCAAGACATTCAAGTGTATGCAGGCTTAGTGACAGCTCTAAAATGCATATTTCAATACTTTAAAAATGCATGCAAAGTTTCCAGTATTAGTCAATATTTGCTAAACATTTTTAAAACACACCAGTACTTCTTTACAACAGTAACTAATAAGGTTCTGAGCAGGAAAAGCCCATACAGGACTTTCACTAAATGAGCTTAAAATTAAGTTTTTTGATCCTTATAACCTGGGGGTGGGAGAGAAGAAATCAGAGCAGCAAGTCCTCCTGTTGCAGGTCAGCTCTGAAGAAAGCATTTCACCCAGCACAGAGCTCTAGGTCTGGAGACAATGGTCCAGCAGTGTTAAATATTTATACAACTTGTGCTGATAAAGTTTCCAGGTGGCAAAGATTGATACAAGAATAAGTAATGAAGAGAGGTTACTGTTACAGACAGAAACAGCTCAATGATTCAGCCAGAGGACAACATCAAACTGCACTTGAATATGATCAAGTAGGAATTCACTGGCAATAACAGGTTTCAAGAGACTCATGTAAGACACCTCAGGCAGGGCTCTTGTGGCTCCAGCCTGGTGGACACAGCAAGTTCAAGGGAGCCACAGCTGTCAGCAGAAGAGTAAGGATAAATAACCAGAGGCTATCTTTCTTCAGACATCTAATGGTAGAAAATAAATGTCATTTACAGGACAGTTGCATCACTAAATACCAGAATATCTAGGACAAGGATAGTCTATGAACAGTTTGTGATGGTGTCACCTAAACAAGGCAGATCCCACTGGCCTCAGCAGCTGAGTGGAACAACTGGATGAGCATAATTGATTCAGTAGCTCCTTAGGAAACATGGAAAAAAGACCAGATATCAGGTTTATTACCTGATAATCTCAATTTGCATGACAAACAGCAAGCTGACACCTGTTAAGGTGTCACAGCTGGGGAAAGTTTCAACTCAGATCTCATAAGCAGAGGAAGCACCTCACAATAAACACACTAAAACCTTCCAGAAAGCATTTGAGGTTTCCCTCTTCAAAGGCTTTTATGTTCAAATCCCTAGAGGAAGTGGGAAGAAGGCTTTTGTGTATTTCAGTGTTTGGTTTAAAAAACAAAACACCACACCCCACACAAACACAAATAACAGGTGCCAAAACCAATCATCAAGCATTTTCCCACAGCAGAAAGAGGTCATTGCCGGACCTTAGCCATCATTCATCACAGAGAGCACATGCTGAACAGCACAGAGAACCTGGATGAAAAGAAGAGAAGGCAGAGTCTGAATCACTTTGTAACATCAGATCTCAAAAAAAAAGGGGTGGCTGAATAGATCTGTAGAATGAGCTCAGGCAAAAATACCAGGTGACATTCAAAGAAGATGAAGTGATGCAGCTGGAAAGAGGGTGGGAACATGAACTTCATGGAGAGATGGGCTTTGAACTATTACCCTCAGAAATGAGACTTGGAGGTCTATGGAGTCATGGAATTCCCAGAACTAACCTGTCACACCCTCATGCAGTGATCTGGCAGCCCCTGTTTCCCATCCTCCACTATTGCCCACGTGACACTGCCACCCTGACTCATCTGTTTCTCTTCAACAGAGCACAAACATCTGATCCATTCCAGCACATCCTGCCCTCCTGGAACTATTGAAACTTTACCTGTATTGATCCTATTGCCAGCTACTACTTTAAATGCAGGGTCTAAGAACTCACAAAAACAATGGCAAACACCAAGTGTTTATGGCTACCTTTCCCACCTGCAGTAAATGGATATCCAGAGCTCTGCTGGCAGAAGTACCTTTCAAACAGCTGGGATATATCAAAATAAATATTTATTATGGCTACAGGGATTTGCAGCTGATAAAGCTAAAGGAGTACTGACCTTATTTTATAGGAAAACATTACTACTATCACTTAGAAATAGGCTTATCATTAAAATAACACTGAAATCTTGACCTGTTTTAATTTTATACCTCTGTCATTTAAGTACAAACAAGTTTAAGTGTTCCTTTTGCTTTCAAATATTCACCTATCAAAGTAGCAATTATCTTTCAGGTTTTTATACAGCACCAAGAATTCAAGACTCCTACTTTTGTGAAAACTTCCATTATTGGCTTTTGCACTGTACCACAGGAGAACAACAAGAATCTCATGGAAATGTTTATTCAAAAAGGTTTGAGTATTTTATAAATCTCACATGGAGTCTCAGATAGAACTACAAGTTCCTGCTATTTGTGAATGCAGTTCTCTATTTTTACAAGACAGTGTCAAATCAAAATGCATAGGCTGGAGAACAGAGCAGCTCTAACAATCACTCTGACAACTTCATATAGTTGGGGACTACTCCTCTGGTGTAAAAAATATTACATCATTCCATTTGAGCTGCACAGTATGATTTGTAATATCACAGACTTTAAAACAAAGTACTTTAGCAGTAAACTAAATAAATAAACAAAAATTAAAAAACCCAGCATCGAAACAGATTTAACCACATACCTGTATGGAGCTGAACTTTACCAATGACTCCCTCCACTAGGCCCAGACAAATGGGATTCCAAGCCAAAAGAAGATCAGTGGCTGCAAAAGAGAACAAAGCCCCTGTTTTACAAAGCAAACTCAACAGGACAATTAATCCAGTAATGATCATTGTCTCCACTTTCCCCACCTTGAAGGGTAGAAGACACACCATAATTCCTGCAACAATAAGATACAACTTTTGCTCATTACCAAGTAACTCTGATCAAATTACTAAGTTTCCAATTTAAAGCCCTATCCCAGGTCTTGCCCAAATATTTGGGGGGAGGGGAAGTAGCTTTGGACTACTAACTTTAATGGAGGCTTCATTCTTCTAACAACCATTAGAATGTGTAACAGAAGTGAAATCTTACATGGCTACAGGAGATTTAATGCAGGTCACTAAGTTAATAAGGTAGCCTCAAAACCCCAGCAGATGTCAACTTTCAACCCCAGCTCTCTCCTAAAGTATCCAATTACTATTACTTTCACATCCTCTTTCTATAAACATGCACACACACACTTCCTCTTCTGCTAAAACACTCTCCACAACCACATGGAATATCAAAGTATACAAAGTTAAGATTTAGGTTTCTATTTCTCCTACTGTTTAATTCTAATGAACAACATAAAAAGTAGAAGGGAAAGCAACAAGAGTTTCTAATAGTGGAGTACCTGTTCAAGGTTTCAAGAGGGGAAAGAATAAACTGCCTCATTCAAATCTTTAAAGTAAAAGCAAATATCTGTGTGGGAGAGAAAAAACTCCAAGGAGAAGAGGTTTTCCTATATAACAAAGGACAAGCTTGTTGTTATCTACCAAAACACACTTATTCCAAGGTAAAGAGACAAATTAAGTATCTTAGCTATTGATGTAAGTAGATGAACACTTGAAAGAACAAACTCAGAATAAAAGAGCACAACTCATCTGCCTCCATACACTTTATTTACAAGACCTTCGTTTCTTCTTGGAAGTGAGTCCTGCAGGTGACAACTGATAGTACAATTATTTATTTTTACACACTTGTTTTAAAGCACTGTATCTCCCTTGAAACATTTGCAATTGAGACTTGGATATTCCAAGAACACATTTCTTTTCCTTGCTTTCAGTATAACATGTAATAGTACAATACAAGAATTTACATGAGATACAACGGAAGTGGTTGAAGTCAGGGGAGATCTAGAATGAACCCATTAAATGGAATAGATCACATGTGCCTGTAACAGGCAAGCAAGAACTAAAAGCCCACAGCAGCAGAATTTAAAGCTATGTTTGCAGCAGTGTTGAGCTGCAGGGAACTTGTGGAACCAGCCTGAACCAAACCCTGGTTCTTCCCATTCCACTGTAGCAGATCTACAGAGCTACCTGGTCAGCACAGAATTTGGTAGGAATCATGCTGGAATCAAATTAACTTCTTCAGGAGACCAATACAGATAATTGAGCAGCAGGAAATGGTGATGGTGGGTATAAAAAAATAAAAAGCAGTTGGGTTTGCCCTCAGCCCTTGATGAAGTAACTAAACACATCCTGTATCCTCGTGACAAAGACCTGTTCTCACACAGAACAGGTTCTAGAACAGCCTGAGCTCAGTTTCACCCCCAACAATATAGAATAACATCTATATGCTGAGGAGGAAATCTATACTATCAGATTTACAGGAAAGAAGAACACAAGCAGTTTTCCTCACCATCAAATCTTCCACCTTCTTTCCTGGTTTTCCCTCACAATCCCAGTTTTGTCTTTTGGGAGCCTTCTAGAGCTGCACTGTCTCAGATTTCATCCACTTTCTGCTGTCTGTGCAATGGACTTTCACACTCATATTCCACAGCCAGAAACCAGACAGAGACACCAAGCAGCCAAAGAAAGTCAGGCATAGGAGGAATTTAAAAAAACAAACCAGTGAAACTTTATCATGGTTACCACAAGCCTGGTAACCCAGACCACCACCTAAGGCTTTTTAAAACACTCATTTCCTGCTATGACAAGAGAGATTAGAAGGAAAGCTCTGGAGAGCAAGTAATGTTTTCTTCTAGTACTTACAAACACCAAAGAAATGAGAAAATATTTTGGTTTAATTACAGGTATAAGGAAACAATATTAAGACTTGCCTGCAAAAGGACATAAGAAAACTGGTATCAAGGATTGTCAGACAATAGAACAGACTCACTGAGGGTTCCTCTGTCAGAAGCACCTCTAGACATGACATGCAACATCCAAGACTTGTACAGGAATAGTCTACCCCAGTAGCAGAGGCACAATGACCAGTGGCTCTAAACTTTGAGCTAAAGTACAGACAAGCCTTGGAAAAGAAGAAAAAGTATTTGGAGATAAATTCACATCCCACTTCAAGAGTTTAAAGACAGTATGGACCCACCAGCTGGGCAGCACTGCCTTGTGAGACAAGTGTGATTATCAAGCTACTAATGGTGAAGACTGACTGTCTTGAAGAGAAATTTCATGGGGATGGCAAGGCATAGGAAAAAAAAAAAGACATATTTAACAACATATGAGGAGATGAACATGTTTTTTCTCTGTGTCCAAGAAAATCAAGGTGCAAAGAAGTCTTACAGGAGAAATGGCTGTTGGCTGTGAAAAAATACCAATCACACTGACTTCCTTTGGTGACAGCACCATAAGATTTTTTTTTTCTTACACTATGTCTAGAGAACTTTCTATAGGAAGGTGTGATAGCATCAAACCAAGTTGTTTTAACTAAATAAAACATATCTGTTTCTGGCCTTCTGATTAGAACTTTGTTACTGGTTATAGTTCAGCTTCCTGTGTGTCTCAGCTTGGAGCCAACACCCAATCATGCTGAAAAAAACACCACTGCAGTAAACACCCATATGAACCTCTTGCTCTTTAAGAACAGATTCTGGAAATGTGAGATGAATGAACCAAAAAATTTAAGTGTTAAAATATATTTCCCCAGCCACTCCCAAAGAGGGTGGGCTTTCATGTTGAGTGCAGTCCTATTACCCTGTATAGGAAAAAGAAATGTCCAATTTTTGTAAAATTTTGTAAAAAATTTGTAAAATTGTTCAAGATTGTTCTCTTGCTGCCATTTAGTCTGTCTGGCAAATCTGGCAGCAGCATCCTTCAGCCTCTGTCTTGTATCTGAAAATCATAACCACTTAATCTTTGTGTATGTAATGATTTTAAATATACGGATATCCAAGAAAGTTAACTGTAGGAGATGAGTTTTTAAATGTAAAATATAGCAGATTTTCAGAGGCAGGATAAGCTGGTAGACAGTGGCATATGTTACAGAAGGTATCCACATCTTTTTAAGCCAAGGGAGAAAGTTATCCTATAAAACAAAACTGAAAATTTCAAGTTAAAAGTTTCAGGACCAGATCACATTTCTGACTGCTGAAAGCTGAAAAAAATGTCTATCAAGAATAAGAATTAATTATCACAAGGCCCTACCAAAGGAAGCCTCAGACTTTTCTCTACACCCAAAACGGAGTGAATGTTTTGAGATATAATGTGAAACACAATTTACTGACCCCACACAAACTTATCTTCCTATAAATGTCATATCAACTGTCTCTTAAACCTCAGCTAGCCAGGAATAAAGACTTATCAACCTTAAACTGCCACACAATGTTGAAACAGACTTCTTACAGTATTGTGCTGCTGCTAATGAGCACTGTCAAAACAGTCACTGTCCCTCAAAGCACAAAGTCAGAAGGTGTGTCCAGAAAGAGCCACTGTGGGCAGCAAAATGAGTTTCATGGAAGATTTTCCCTGACTTGAGGCATTCTCTGCTGCCCTCAGTTTGTTTTAATTTGAGAGATCTGCCAGTGTTTGACAGGCTCTAACACATGCCCAAAACACTCTGAGGTATGTCCTTGCTTACCAAGTCTCCAGCCTGAAGTACAAAATTGCTCATTCCTTCCCTTATCCCTCTATATTCTGAAAGAAATGTTGCCTCTTTTTGTCAGTTCCTGTCAGAGATCAACAATCACTGACAATATATTTACCATTCAGTGATTGTATCAGCATTGTAGCTGCAGCACAATGGAGCTCCCATCACAAATTCTGAACAAAACCAGCTTTGATGTGATTTCTTCCACCCTCACCCTCCCTCAGAGTTCCTACCAGTGATGCAGGGCCGTGCAACACCAGATAAAGTCCCTTTAATTCTTTGTGTTTACACAAACAAAACCCTGATAAAGGTGGTACAAAAGCAACTTGGAAGAGTATCAAAAACCAAAACTGTTTTCTGGCTCTTTCTCCAGTCTGAGCTGATCCAAGGTCAGGCACAAATTCTGATAAGAAAACAAACCCCTGCTTTGGGATAAACCACTTGCTCAACACACAACAACTCCAGGCAAGTCTGGAGAGTTTGAGGAGGCAGGATGGCAGCTTCCTTTGGAGAGAAGGCAGGAGGAAAAAAGATTTCATTTGCAATCGTTTGAACCCAGCCCATGCTACTGAGACACTGCCTGGCTCAATCCACCAAGGAGCTGCAACCATTTATCTTCCAACCTTGCAATAGTTCAGGGGGGCTTCATCTCCTATCTCCCTCAAACTTTGTTGGCCTTCAGGAATGGAGCTCAGCTGGGAAGTGTTTGCTGTCAATGGGTTTGGTATAAAAATATACATCACAACTCCCAGCTCAGGTTATAGGGAAGTGCATAAACACCACATAAATAAAAGTCATTTCTCAAAGACTCTTCCTACAGTCTGACAGAGCAATTCTCAATCACTGTCCCCATGAAACACAAGCAAGAGGTATTTGGACAGAAAAAATAAAAGCAGAGTAACTCACTGTATGTGGCCAAAATAAGTGATTCAGCTCTGCTAATGTAACTGAAGGGTTGATCTTCAGGAAGGAAACTTCAATATGATTTTTAAATAGATTTGACTTTTTTTGTGTCTCCTTTAGATCAAAAACAACTGCAAGACTTTATGATTAGCTTTATTTGACCCTTTTGACCTTTTGTGGCTTTTCAACAGAAAGTCTGTTTCCAAGTTCCAGTTCATCTCTGAAGAGTGTTCTGGAATATTAGCCAGGATTAAGAGATTACAAATTAACTGGGAAGATTTAAGGGTATGAAGTTGAACTTCTTTCTCTTGGAGGAAATAAAGTACTACTTATGCAAACGAAACTCAGGCTAATTGAGTTTTCCTTTCAACACAGATTTCTACATTTGTATTTAAGCTCCTTGCAAAAAGATGGAGTAGTATCAAGACATTTAGTATTACAAGCTCTTAATTGACATGAAGTGTTAACTTTAAAGCAGTGGGGGTGGGAGCACAAGATCCAAGTTGATATTAGTGAAGTGAAAGCAGGATGCAAGTCCTAGAGAAAGTCCCTAGCAAAAATGAATCCTTACTACTCCTGCTGATAAAGAAACACTTCTTTGTATTCTGCTGCAGTCTTGAAATCCCCTGAGTCACCAGGCATTGCTTGGGAAACTGGAAAACATGTGGAAAATGTTCAGTAGGCTGGAGAGTATCCAGTGTTACATGGAATTGCACAAGGATCTCCTGTATCAGAAATGGCAACGAACTTGACCCCGTGGAACTGTGGCCTCCAAACTTTTCTATGAAGTACCACACCAGGAAAAAAAACCAAACACCTAAGTGTGCACACCAAATGTATGCATATTTATTTATAAATCTACATCTTTTACTGCACTGTAGCTAAATACATTACAAGCCTAAAAAACTCAGAAGTTTTCAATGGATGAAATAAAACAGTTTCTAAATAGTGTATCTTTATTAATACACAAAATATTTTCTTCCCATACCCCAATGAATTGCCTTGTGCACCCCAAAGTGTGCAACAAGCTGTTAGATGCATTTCAACTGCTTGAAATTAGAATCAGCTCTTCAAATCCCTTCCACAGACCTGTAAATACCACTCAGAAAACTGCCCAGCAGGGACTCACTCAAAATGTAAACATGTGCCAAGCCACTGAAGCTCAGAGGGTTGGTTTTATGGTTGGTTGATTTGGGTTTTTTTTTTAACTTAGCACTTCAATTCTTCACACTGCTGAACTCCACTAGCAAGCACATACTGTCTCAGAAGCAATATGGGAAAGGAAATATCTTTTATCCTTCCAAAAGTAGCAACACTGCACTAATTAATGTTATTATACACCAACACATTCCTGTTTTCAGCTGGTATTTCAGCAAAGCTCAAATTGCTGGTGGGTATATCCTGAAGGCTAAGAAAGCAGGAGGTTGTCTGCATTTTTTTAATCCTATTTACTCTGCAAGAGGAAAATTGTCAAGCAGGCAGAAGAAAGATTTTATTCAAACCTACTTCCAAAACTGACAGCTTAAACACTATATTCACTCATTGTGAAGGTACTCTTTTTAAAAGTTTGCTCACAGCTCAACTGAAAGGAGAATGCCAGAGAGCTGTCCTATCCTCACCAAATTTAAATATAAACATCAATGGAGCAGAAGGATTTCACAATTATGGAAATTAGTTTGTTTGCTAATCACTGAGCTGACTTTTGTTAATGCTTCTTAAGAGCCATGAGAGAATTACTGGTGAGCCAAGTCTAAGCCAGGTAAAGTTCTCCCTCACTGTCACCTGTTCTCCTGACTCCAAAATTAACTTTCCTCTCAATTAATCAGACTCAAAGCACAAAAATCATGGATTGGAAACAACCACTTCTGACACTATATCAGACAGTTATACTCAAAAGCTTGGCACATGTTTCTCAGGAAGAAAGAGCAAAGGATTTCATGCCACTTCACAGATATCCCCCCCATATGTGGGACAATTACTGCTTTTCCTAAACTGAGAAACAGAGAAGAAAAGAAATTTAAAGGTAACAATTAAGGACAGAGCAGCATATTTGCAATTTACATTTTGCAACTTCTTGGCCAAGGTTATATAGTTTTACCTTGGGCTCAGAATTCTGGTTTGCACAGTTCTGGCCTCTCTTTTGCCATTTACTTCAGCATCTCAGTGTGATTTTGCCTACTACCCCTGACATTTTATCAGGGATAAAGGCTTATTAATTTATTCACAATAGAATATAAGTTTTCCAGTTCAAAGTATGTTCAAGTGCCTTGTTTTCAGTTTTTCAAAAACAGCAAACATCGTTTCAGGGCTCTATTCAAGTCAGATTTCTTCCTTAAAAGGAAAACTTCAGTGTTCAAGTGGTATTTCATTCTTTTTGGTTCAAGTTTTCAGGAAAAAAGTCCTTTCCCAGTTTTTTTGGAGGAAGTAATTAGAGATATTTGGAACAAGAAAATACAGCTGATGATTAAGTATTAATGTTCCTGTTTAATAAAGCAGAGTTTTTACACAGAATTAATAAGGTTGGAAAAGACCATGGAGATCATCAAGTCCAACATTTACCTAGGTTAACAACCTACCCAACATCAGTCTAACATCTATACCATCTAAACCATTTAAACCATCTAAACCATACCACTAAGTTCATCATCTAACCTATCCTTTAACAAAAAACAACAAGCTTTAAAAAAAACAACTTTTGCACTATTTCCAAATTCCTCCTCTCGAAATATATCCAGTCATTTCTCCTCTTCTGGATCCTCTGTTTCCATTAATTTATTTTCCATGAAGAGCTGCAAAAGGCAATGATTGTGATAAAGAAGGATATAATGAGAAGATGATGAGCTCATACAACAGCATTAACTTCAGACAGGACTTAGAGACCCCCACAAAAGGTTTAAACAGATCAAGGGGAAAGAAAAACCTGCACATACCCACAGGAAACACCCCTCCTGTGAGGAATCTTGTTTCCATGTTCTATATTTCCTGGTAAGATTTTTACATGTGAGTCTTTCAAAAGTAAATGTTATGACTAAATCACAACTGAAAAGAAACTTTCCCAGTTTTCTTTGAGGTTAATTTAAATAAAGAGAGGAGATAAATCATCCTAGATCAAGTTACATTACCATACCAGGACAGGGAGTTTCCAAGAAATACATGTTTAATTGTGCATATGAATTTCTCAATTAGAATAACCATTTAAACTTTTATAACCCATCCAGAACACTCAATTAACAGAGAGACTTTGGGGCATAAGTTCACAGCACTTAATGAGAAACAAATTCGGTAACTCAAAATTTGCATCTTCATCTCTAAAAACCTCCATGTACATTAAAAATTCACGTTCTTTAGAACATTAAACATGAATTGTGACACCTAAACACCAACGAAGCTTTTGTCAGTAGTCTCAAATTTCTGCAATATTTGAGGGTAAAAAGTACATTCTGCCAACTCTGGGCCATGAGACTCAAGAGACAAACCAAAAAGAATTTGTTTCAATATTTAATTAAGCTATATTTGAGACATGTTTGCTATTGCACTGAAGGATTTTCTTCTAAATAAAAATTCTAAGCCACCATCCAGGAGGTCCCACAGTTTGAGGGAAGTATTGAGGGGAAGTTGTGGTGGAGACATCAGACATCCTAGGGCTCCTGTGGCAGCTGCAGCACAGCCCCCTGGAAGGGGAGCAGGAGAAAGTGTTCCCCTGGTGTCAACCTCAATCTCTCACCACCTCAAATCCCCCCTGCCCACCAAACTGCTTCCTGAAGCCACACAAAACCTTCAGCTCAGTGTCTTAAAAACCCCTCACCTTAAGAAGTTACAGCATGACCCTTCTTTCTGGGACATACCTTCAAGGGCTCTCCTGGATGTTTTGCAGCATCAATTTAGGACCTTTCCAATCTACAAGAATTGTTTTGAAAAAGCACAAGTGGTGTGTAAAACAAATGGTTGCCTTTTCCTGCAGTTTAGAGAGTTTAAAACTTAAAAATACTGAAGTTCTTGTGCTTCCTTACACATACAGCACTGAAATATCACCCACACTGTTAAATTGTGAAAGAATTTAACAAGAACAGTATTCTCAGATGAAAAACCACAAGGCTCTGGTACAGCTGCAGATCTTTCTTATTTGAAGTCAGCTTCTTCTGTTCTAAATATTTCACTTGCAATTTCCTATTTAATATTTAGTTAATACTAACCCACGAGATCAAAGATGAGTCTAACCTCTGCTAGCAAAATACAAGGCACAAAAATCCACTTGAATTAGACTCATTTTAATTCTGAGAAAGAAAAAGAAAGAACCAGCAACACCAGAATATCCAGCTTAAGAAGTTTTCCCATGTATTTAAAAGCTCCAGTCATTTCAGCAGGGGCAGGAATTCCAAGGCATTTACACATCTGAGTTTGGTATTTCCAGAACTCTTCACAGAAGGGAAAGAGGAGGAAAAAATGAGACAGGAACATCCTTGTTATATTTAACTTGTCATCTGCTGAGACTCAACAGGAAGGTAAAAAAGCACCTCACTCCCAGATTTATTTAACTCTCACAGGTTAGGCTGCAGCACACTATGAACCCAAGCTAAGTCTCAGTTTTAGGCTCACTGTGCCCTGTAAAAAGAATCCTGAATGAAATTACAAAGGAGATTTTACTTATTAAAAGCAGAAAATAATTCATCTCTGATAAACACATGTGAAGTCCCTGTCTCACAGTCAGAAGCTACACCACTGACTCATGTATGTAATATTTAATCTGACCATGGACATAGAGAAGGAACAAGCAGCAACAGGGATTCAAGTGCTCAAGATGTTTGAAGCACATTCTTGCTGGGCTGCAATTAATGCAGATCAGCTCTGGATCTGCTTTGTCACATCCACCACGAGTACATGGCACTGACAACCAAGAAAGAGCAAGGAAAAGAGGGAACAGAATGAGCAAGCAAGGGTGAGAAGCAGTGCAGTCCCCACTGCAGCTAAAGAGGTGTCAAGAAACAGCTTGAGGTTCCTTATGAAGTGACTTGAAATAGGGAGAGAATTTTTCTAAAGTTAAAACCTCCTGTGGAATCCATTTCCCAGAATAGACAGGCAGTTTCCGAGACATATTGCTGAAATTCAGGAAGGCAATTTGACATGAAATAACTCAGTAGCAGGAGTTATCACACAGGCCATCACCCCTCAGAGCCATGTCTGGGACTATGCAGCCTTAAACTTACCAACACAAGTATTGGCATCAGTGCCATCACTGTGCCATCACAGTTCAAAGCCTTCCCTTGAGCATTTACAGGCACCAGACTTCACACAAAGGAACTCATCTTCTCCCTCAGTCTAGAACCAGGAAGATCAGCTCAGGAATTTCGGCAAGTCATTTCCACAAGGCTCCAGTAAAGCCTTTGAGGAGTGAGGCAAACACACAGCTAGAATATTACCTGGCCTGGTGACCTGTGATTCACAGGAGATGTCACACTGTCAGACAGACACACAACCTGAAATCTGTCCCCTGATACACCAAAAATACTGTTTGGTAACACGTCCCTCACTAAAAATAAAGTGTTTCACAGGCATTGCCTCAGTTGCTGACTCACAACCACTTTCAACAGATGAAAATGAATACTGTAACAATAAATTCCTAAAGTGTTTCTTTTAAAAATAATCAAATCGAATCCTCCTGTGCCTCTAGTTACAGTTCCAGAGGTAACACACATCTTAACACTACCTTAGAGCCCTTGAGCATGACATCCCCAAAAGCTGTGTTGGAATAATTCCACTCAATATCTGGCAGGTTTTTTTCTTCCAGGGTGGTGGGGATCAGCAGAATTCCTGGAAATAGTTTCAGTAGCAACTATCCCCAACCTTATTTAGCATGACATTACTGCCCAGAGTGTTACCAAGGCCAGCACAATGATAAGAGAAGGTTTTTATGCCACAACAGTCTCGTTTCTTTTGCTGCTGCTGATAAGAAAATGCTGAGAAGAATTCAGTGCCTTCAATCCTTTTGTTCCTTTATATATATATACGTGAAAATATAAATACATAATTTATACCAATCTCATCAGTTTGGAACCTGTCAGGAGCAGCCACACAGAGCATAAGCAGAGTAATCCAAGAGTGAAATCCCAACTAAGACCTGATGTATTAAAGGCAGGGTTGAACAACATATGTTTTTCCTCTATGCTGAAAAAAGTACACTGTAGACACTTAAATTCCATAAAAATCTATGATGCCAAAGTGATTCAAGAATTTCCTGCAGGTGACTCATTAGTGCTTTCACTTTAGGGAATTAAAAAATCCCAGAAACACCTTGTAAACACAGGCAGACCTCCTTCGAACTAGCACCACTCTCAGACTTTGCTTATGGCAAATATTTAACAAGATTTTTTTGCCTTTTTTAAGCAATCACAATTCAGAGAAGTCAGAAATACAGGTTTTACAATGAGCAAATTTCTGAACATGCCTTTAGAGTTGAGGAAGGCAAGTATTTTAAAGCTTAGCAGATTCAGATCTAGATCTACCACATAAAGCAATACTTTGCAGTGTTATCGATTTCAATCCATGAAAGCACAAAGATTAATTCTGAGCAGCCTCTGTGGGACAGAATAAAACCAAAGCCGCCAGAAGAAGCAGAGACACAGAGCCAGATTACAGCCTTTTGACAGATTATTAAACATGTCAATGCACACAAGTTATGACTTAGTTTGTTTTTTTTAACAGGGCAGTGACTCATCACGCAGAAATCCATTTACTCATTTCCAGTCAGTGGCCTCAATTATAAATGGTTAAATGTAATAAAATGGTAACATTGAGGATATGCAAGTTTGTCTCAATGCAAGAAAGAGCTATTGATCCAAGAAATACTCCCTGAAAGAGAACTGTTCCTTTCTGGGGCTTGTTCCCAGCAAACTGAGGTGGTTCATTTCAGAGCTCTAAAGCCTGGTGTCAAAAGAGGGCTGGAAAAACAAAACTACAAACACATGGAAACGAGAAAGAGGGACTGACAATGGAAAGCTCCAGGCAGGGCAGGGGACTTCAGTCTCACATTACATTTGTTCATCTGCAGGTCCCACACAACAGGGATCACATGCAAACTGCCTGCAAACGCAGAGGCAGGTTAAGGGCAAAATGCTGCTGAGCAGCACAGACAAAGCCTTAGGGAAGTCAATGGACGCCAAGAGAAAATTAACCAACACAGCAATGGCTGTGTGGAAACAAGGGGGTGATGCTTTTAAAATAAAAGTTTTGAAGCAGAACTACAGCTCACTGATTGGTGCTTTTCTTCCTCTGGGTCAAGTAGCAGCTTTTATGCCAATGCAGATGATTATAACTCCCCCAAATATAAACCAGAGGAGGTTTGCCCCCTGTGAAAGCATTGCAGTATTGTTTGCCACCTTAACATCAAGTCTTTTGTAAGAACACTTGCCGGTCCAAGAGTTGCTGGGTTAGTGAAGTTGATGGGCTGGAATTAGTCAGGCTGACTTGAGACAGACTGTAATTTTGTATGTGTGTCTCAGACAAATGGCACTGACAAAACACAGCTCTAAGATGAAAACATAACACAAGAACGTGCAGTACAGAAAAACTGTTTTTCGGATAGACACAGATATCAATGTTTATGTATAAAGTCTGTCCAGCCTTTTTCCAAAAGCTCACAAAACGTGTTGTACTCAGGCAGCCAACCTGGCCGTGTGCCCACTCAGCCACCTCTTCTGGCATAGCAAGGATCTCAGTTTTAGAAAGCTGTGGCACCTGTGCAACCTGCCACACGTTCAGGTGTTTAGAGAGTACCTTTAACACATAAGCAGGGTTACCATAGTCCTTTACATCAAAGATACCTGTTGGAATCAGAGTTCTAGAATGGTTTGGGTTGGAAATGACCTTAAAGATCATCCCCTGCCATGGGCAGGAGCCCGTATGACTCAAAGCAAGATCGTTTCTAGGGAGGAATTTAATTTTATGGGCACTGCTACTGACTAACCCAGGTAGGATAGGATAGGATTAGGATAGGACAGGTAGCACTGTTTCACAATTAGCTTTTTTACAGCCCCATCTCAATTTCTGTTCACATTACCTCCCCTTCAGCCCCTTCCCACAGAAGGAAGGCGGGCGGCTCTGTATAAATTGTCATCACGCACCGCCTGTAACCACAAAAACACTCAGAGGCACTTTAGACCTCACAGAACCACAGCACGCCAAGGGGTCGGGATGGAGATTAGGGCTCATCTGATCCCAACCCAGCGGAGGCACCGGGGCGGCTCCTCCAGGCACAGGCACCGCGGGTCGCGTTATCCCCCCGCCGCAATTCCCGGCCAGAGGGAGCATCCCTTATGTAAGGCTGCCACCAGCCCGGCCCGCCGCTGCTCCCAAGGGATGGCCGGGCTCCTTCCAGCCCCGGGAGCGATCCCGGGAGCGCTTCATCCCGCACGGACCAACCCACGGGCAGGGAGGGCTGCGGGACCGGGACACACGTGACCCCAGCCCGGGGCCGTGGGACCCCCCTGCTGCCCCCGCGGGGTCTCACCGGCTCTCAGCTGCAGGCTGCCGTCCCTCCGGCTGCACCACAGCGCCCGCTCCCCGCTCTGCAGAATGTAGTGGTCCTTGGCTTGGAACAGCTCCATCCCCGCGCGGAGCCGCCGCGAGGGGCGGGCGGAGGAAGAGAAGGGAAGGGAAGGGGAGAAGGGAAGAGAAGGGACAAGGGAGAAGGGAAGGGAGCGAGGAAGGGGCTGAGCGGAGCGCTCCCGCCGCCGCGCGCCCCCGGGGCGGAAGGGGGAATGGCCGGGGCGGGNACACACGGCTGCCCCTGGACACGGCTCCACTCAGAACCTTCCCCTCAAACACACACGGCTGCCCCTGGACACGGCTCCACTCAGAACCTTCCCCTCAAACACACACGGCTGCCCCTGGACACGGCTCCACTCAGAACCTTCCCCTCAAACACACACGGCTGCCCCTGGACACGGCTCCACTCAGAACCTTCCCCTCAAACACACACGGCTGCCCCTGGACACGGCTCCACTCAGAACCTTCCCCTCAAACACACACGGCTGCCCCTGGACACGGCTCCACTCAGAACCTTCCCCTCAAACACACACGGCTGCCCCTGGACACGGCTCCACTCAGAACCTTCCCCTCAAACACACACGGCTGCCCCTGGACACGGCTCCACTCAGAACCTTCCCCTCACACACACACGCCTGCCCCTGGACACGGCTCCACTCAGAACCTTCCCCTCACACACACACGCCTGCCCCTGGACACGGCTCCCCTCAGAACCTTCCCCTCAGACAGGACTCCCTTCAGAACCTTCCCTCCAGACACACACAGCTCCCCTCAGACAGGGCTCCCTTCAGCCAGATGCATCAGCAGATTTGGCACTGCCACAGATCCTCCCCAGCCTTACTGGAGGCTGGTCCATAGAAGCTGAAGTCCCACTCACTGCAAAATTAGAGCGGTAGAAATGGACACCAACAAAAAGCATCCCACCCTGCATTCAGGGAGGAGAGTGAAAGAGCAGCCCTTGTGAGCTGCTGGGGAGGTTGGCCTCTTCATCTTGCAAATAAAAAGAGTTACCAATTATTATTATTATTAAACCGCTTAGTGCAGTAGAACGGCTCAACTCTTTGCAAAGGCTGTTTGCCCTCTCATACAACATTTCTCCGTTAATTTTTTGCTCATATATATTAGTTATGCTACAAAACATGTGACTAAAGGACACTGAGAAATAAGTCTCCTTATAGAATATCACCATCCAAGACCCAAGCAAGAGTTTGGTTTTGAAAGGTTCCCGGTCTAGAAGAGCCTTTAAGTGCATGCATGATTTCAGATCTATAAATTAAATATATTTGAAGGAGCATTAACATCTTTCAAGATGAGCACTGCGCTTCAGAACTTTTCTGGTTTACGACTAAGAACTAAAGGTCTCAAGGGGTCAAAACATAACCCTTTGTTTTGGTTCCCACCTCTTCAGCCTGCGCTATCATTCACTAAATATTTATCACTTGTGATATCATCTCTATTCCGGCTGCATTTCCCAAGCAGTTCAGTGTTGCAGGACGATGCACACGGTTGCCATTAAAATGCTTGCAGGGATTTCAAGGACAGACTTTGTTTTGCCCTTGTTCACGTTTGATCAGGGCTTTTCCCCCCTCATGGGTAATTTTCTGGTTTTTTTCAGTGTGTTTTCCATAGATTCACAGCTGGGTGTTGTTTTTATGAGTCTGTCGGCTTTAGTTACCATAGGGGGAAAAAAAAATGGAAAATTAATGTTGCATTTTTGCAATTCATTGTCACTAGCTAATGGTAAGGAAATGCACAGACTGACAATTAGTCAAGCACCCTCATATTACCTGATTGCCCCAGCTTGATTTCAAGTTTAAATGTTGATTAATGAGAAGGGATGTGATTCAATAAAACCTCATACTTGGAAGTACAATTGACTGGATAGATGGGACAAATTAATGGCTCTTCCTGAGACAAAGGACACCAATTTTGGCACTGACACTGTAGAAAGTGTGAGGATCTGTATTTCTGAATGTCTGTCATTAAGAAGTCGTGGAACAATTTTTTTGTTTGCTTTGTTTTCGTGGTCCTGGTATCTGTCAGATAAACATCAGAAAAAATCTTGAAATATCTTTTGTTGATCCAAAAGTAACTGTAGAAATCTTTCATGTTACCCCTCAAACTCCTCTGGTTTTAATCTACCAATATTTTGTCCTTCCTATTTTCATCCCTGTGTGCCCAGGCAATGCCTCTGCATCTTCCTTGGCAGTCCTCATCCACTTCCACCTTCCATATGTCTCCTTCTCACACTGGAGCGTGGTGAGGTTCCCCACATCCAGTCTGGTTTTCTTGCAAGCTGTTTTTCTTGGCAAGAAGACAAAGTGGTTTCCCTCTTTCTGTAACTCAGATGATTCCAGTGTGTTCTCACTAACACAGGGATAGGAATAATAAACCCATGATGCCATACCCTTACTGCCTTAAGTAACATCCATGGATGAGACCTTCTCCAATATTCCAGTCAGATTCCAATCTCCCAGCTGTGTAAAATGCCTAATGAAGGGTTCTTGAGTTACTTTTCTCTTCTGAAATATTTTTCTGAAGAGGCTTTTTTGTGCCTTTTAGAAAAGGGTATGTTCTGCATTAAGGAGACCCTCTGAAAAGCCAGCTTTGAGAAGGAACTGCCTCAGAAAAGACTTAGAAAAGAGGGTCTTCTGATTGGAATTATAGCAGGCAAAAGAGAACTGTTTGTGACTGGAACATTTATGAAGTATCTGTAAATGTACCTTCAGTAGCAAATACTCTGGAAAATATTTGTATGTTGTCTTTCATAACAGAAAAATACAAAGCTACTGCCATGAATATTAGCTTTTGGCAGAAAATGGAAACTTTCTCAAAAACAAGAAAAGCAGTTCCGCATAAGAATTCTTGCCTGAATTTATTTTTAGCTTTCTTTTCACTGAAATAGCTTTTTCATATGGCAGCTGTAGTTATCTCTAAAGGAAGAGACACTCTGCTATTTCCTCCTTCCCCACAAAAACCTTTTACTTGCAATGGGAATGCTTCCATTTCACTGAGCACTAGGGAAACAATAACCTGTTCCTTGCAAAGCAATGTGCATGGGATTAATATCTCCAATATACTCTATGGCTCATATACAATGTATTGATTTCCTCCTGTTGCACTTGCTGTTAAGAGCAAATCAATGAGACAGTTTTCAAAAATAAATGAGAATGGTTTGACTGCCTGCAATTCTTTTATTCTGGAATGACAAATGACGCTTTGCAGACAACCAAACATGAAAAGAGCTCTTGCTCTGATGTTGGTCTGCTTTCCTCAGTTAAAACCCTATTTATACTAAAGCGAGGCCCTGTGTAATTCATCATTTCTCCAAGGTAAATAACAAACTGTTCTTCATGGCCATTGTGCTAAAAATTGCATCTAATTTAAAACAGATACTATTTGCTTTTCGTTGTGTGACACCTGAGTGTGCTGCTTTTCTGTGGTCTTTCTGAGCGTACAGAGTAAACCAGTTCAGGCAGGGAAAGTTCTTCACCACAAAGACTGTAGTTTTCAGTCTTTTCACAAATTAAGGGCTGATTAACCATTTCCAGAAAGCATCATGGAAATCTCCACAACAGAATCATTTTTCTCAAGCGTGGGCTTTTGAACATTTGCCTTGCAAGAGACTTTCCTTTCTAGATGTTTGTTGGATCAAAGAAAGTTGCAGTGCAGATATTTTTAAAACAAGTTTCTCCAAAACCTCTTGTGTCTTTATTAGGATGGCACAAGGTCACAATTTGGGCTTCTGTGGAAATGTTTCAAAGACAATTTTTGTCATTCGTGGTTCCAGAGTTTTTAGTTCTGTGTCTTGGGAATGGAGCAGAACAAATTTAATGAGAAATGGTATGGAAATTCATTAGCAATTCATTGAGAATATATTAAACAAAAAAAAGCTTTAAAAACAGTCTGAGAAAGTTAATGGTTTTAGTACCCTTTGGAAGAACATGCCTCACTTTTTTTAATTTTAATTTAGGGGAGAAATTATTAAAAGCAAAATATTTTTCATATTAAAAAAAGAGCTTTACCCTTTAGAAAGGATGAAAAGTAAAATTTTAGGATTATTTAAGAATTTAATATGTCTTTTAGAAAAAAGGGTTTGGAACATATTTTTAAGTAGCTTTCTTAGAAGTTGCTTTACTTTCTGTAACTTTATTTCTTATTTTAATATCATAGAAAAAAAACATTATTACCTTTTCAATTTCACCAAGTTTTTACGGAATGTAGCTTTTTCCTCAAGATTTATCATACTTTCTGTCTCTATTTCTGAATATGACTACTCAGTTTCTTAGTATTGCAGTAATTAGGTAATAAAATAGCAAACTATCTGTATTCCATTCTTCACATAAGTGACTTCATGTGCTCTGGATACTGCAAAGGCCAAACATCCAACAATGCCTGAAGAACTGCAAGAGTTGCCAAGTACTGAAGTGTTATACTTTTTGTCACTTTTACTGGTTTTGGCTGTCACAGGGAGAGGAAATGTATTAGTTATTCAGTGCAAAAATCTGTCATTTGTAAGCGATGGAAATAAATATGGGGAAAGTCTGGAAGTTTTTTTAAATAATTTTCCTCTTGCTTGACCTTCTCCTGGCACTTATTATTTTATAAAATATTTATGAATGATCCTGCCTTGTTTACACCAGTGCCATGCCCAGGAACTCCAGCTATGGAAAAGGACACACACACACACACACACACACACACACCCGTGCCAGGTACTGTGCAAAGCCAGGGAGTAATGACTGTTCAGATTCCAGAGATTTAGAACCATTACAGAAGTCAAAGTCAGTAACAGAATTAGATGTTTAAGGGATGGAACATAAGATAAGGAGACATTGTTGATCAGCTTGGAAGCCAGTGGTCCCAGCATTCCAGGATTTAAGCATTACCAGGTTGTGATGGAAAACATACTTTAGTACTCCATTCAATTAATGAAGCTTCAATACAAATATTTATGTGATATCACTGTAGTTGACTCCATTTTCTATATTGTGACCAACATACTTTTACAACAGCACATGTACCTGCGTAGCTGCAGCACAAGCCTATGCAATAAATTACCTTGGGGTCAAACTCTCCTTTCCTTACCCCAAAAGTTGTTCCAGAGGGAACTTTTCAGAGTGAAGTTTGACACGCTGTGACATTCAGCAACAATACTGCTAAAGCAGCTTAAATAATCCTTTCCTCCTCCCCAGCTGTGTGTTTCTATTCCTGTGCCATGCCTGCACTGTGTAGCCACAAGCATTGGTGTAGCATATTGTGAACTGCGTTTGTAGATGCAAAAACCTACTAAAACAGTTTGTGAAAGTGGATTCTAAATCACAGTAACTGGATTAACAGTACAGCCACCTGGGCATTAGTGAACAGAGCTGAATTTTTTAGGGTCAAAGATTACTTTATTGTCATTGACTTGGCAACTCATTCTGAGCCATCAGGCAGAATCAGACTGTTTCTGTGTTACAAAGAACTAAAGAACACTAAAGAAAATCTACTCTAGAATAGGAAGTTAGGAATGGCATAGGAAAGGAATTTGAGAACTAAACAGCTGGCATTGAGGATCCAGCTTCTGAATTATGTACATTCCAAGGGCTTTATTTAAGATTACATCCAGTTTTGTCGTACAGACTCTTTAACAACTGGGAGCAGTGTAATGTAATCCTGGCTTGTATCTCTTGGGGTTTTCTTCAACTATAAGGAATTCAATTTATGTATTCACCCATACCTAGAGCAGCAGAGCCCTGTGGTGAGACTCAGACAGTGCCATCCAAAGGAGCTTTTCCAGTGGCCATCACCTTTCCAAATGACATGAGCTGGAACAGTAAAAGTGTAAGCTTTGCTTTACCTCAACCAGATTCACCCACACAGGTGCTGGCTGAAGGAAGGTTACGTTAACACTGCTACTGAAGCTATTCTGGCAGACAGAGTCTGATAAAACCTCATTGACACACCCATGGGTCTGTAATAGAATTCATGTTTGCAGACCCTCAGCCTCTCTGCACATACACACCTCAGTGTTCTAGAGAGGAGTAAGAGTGCGTGAAGTCCAAAGAGTGACACTGAACCCTTTCCTCCTGAGAGCAGGATCTTTAGCTGCTAGGCAATAATTTAGGTCAAAAAGCACTTAACAGCTTTTCCTTCTTCTGTGGCATGTGGATAAAAAAGTCCTGTATAGATTTTGCAGACCTCAAGCTCTTGATGCTCATTTAAGTACTGTACCGGTAATTAGAATTCTCATGGCTCTCAAAGGGCTAAAGCAGAAGATTAAAAGAACTTTATTTTCCTGTGAGATTATGTGTTCTATACTTGAGTAACTGGGATAGATGATCATTGCTATATACAGGCTAAAAGTGTTTATTGCTGCCTTTGCATTTCTTGTGCAAAGATATTTAGGTCATTGAAAAGGCTAGGGAAGGAAGATAGACATGAGACTGAAAAAAGGGGACTGAAGATCAGAAAATCTGAGCCCTTGTCCTTGAATAAAAAACAAAGTCTCTGTACCTTGTTTTTACACATATGACTCAAGGCAGCATTTGTTCCCTGCTGTGCAGAAGTGTTAGAGCTTGACTATATTGACAAGTGTAAAATGCTTTAAACTTCTGTGGTGAAAGAGTTTGCACTTGTATTTGTATGCAGATAAATGAAACTAAGTTCTGTCTTTTATGGAAATACTAATAAGATAAAATTTATGTACAATCATATGTCAAACAAATCAGGGCAGTTCTGTATTGTTGGAGTCAGTCAGGTTTTATATTTGTGGAAGGGATTGACAGTGGGAAGCAAGATTGGAGCGGATCAAGGTGGAATCTGAGTCACATGTAACACTTGGCAATGCTCTTTTCACTTTGATTGACATTTTAGTTATGTTACAACATCTATCTATCTATCTATCTATCTATCTATCTATCTATCTATCTATCTATCTATCTATCTATCTGAACAATTTATATTCTGCATTTCTGGAACAGCTTTATACCCCAGCTCTATGACTATGTGTGATAAATCAGAGCTATAACGCTATGACAGATATGTAGCCACACAGATGACTCAGCTTCACCAGATGTTTCTGAGAAAAGGTCAAACTCATTCCTAAAAAAAATTTTAAAATATCTGAGAAACTCCATATAAATAGCCAATTACCTCTTTGGGGGAAGAAGATTTGGAAGGCACTATTTCATTTATCAAGGCAGCATAAGCCTGACACAATTACATCATATACAGTGTAGGAGGAAAGAGGTCTATCTCTTGAGTAATTATTGAAGGGAACATTTACATTGTTGTTGCAGGAGTCTACACTATGTCATCAGTCTGTTAGGACCAGGTGGAGACATGTTAACCTTGAAGAAGTAAGAATTCATCTTCGAGACCAAGAGAGAATGAGCAATGCCACAGAAAGCAGGAAAAGTATTTGAACTTCTCATTTAATAGTGTTTTCCAATGTCTATGAAACCAATGGGAGGTTATAGCTTTATATATATTGAGGAATCTACCACCATCCTGACCTTAACAAGGGCGAAGGAGGAAGGCTCACAGAATTTTAGCTCAATCAGAGTTTTATCTTAAATGGAAAAAATAATAGAAAAAAACAGTCAAAGCACATACTTTCAAGTACCAGAAAGGCAACAAGCTGTTGAGAAGCAGTTGCCATAATAAATGTGAGATTGAATTAACACTTTTTCTTCTTATGACAGCCTAACAGTCCTGGGAAATAGTGTGTATTTGGACTTAATATGACCTTTGATCCCGTTCCTTGTGATTTTTTTCATAACTTTCTAAGGAAATATGACTCAGTAATGGCACCATCACAGTTCTCATACTTGGGAATTTTCTCCTGTAGACTGGTTACCAATGGTTAGTGCACGAATTTGGTACTATCCTCTATCTCTAACAGCCCAAATAATGGAATAACAAGTGTACATAGTAAGTTTATCAGGCTAGAAGGGTCAGAAAGCCCACGGGGTATTAGGATTCCATTACGAGATTATTGTGGCAAATTGAATAAATTACCTGAAATGAATGAATTGTTTGGCAAGAGAAAAATTTCCAAGAGTAATAATCATCTGTATAAATACAAGTTCAGGAACAGTTCAGTCGGGAGTTCTGGGGTAATCCTAGATCATAAATTGATCAAGGAACAAGTAACAAAAAAGTAAAAGAAAACTCAGTTATACTGAAATGAATGCACAGCAGCACTATACATAAGACTTGTGCAGTAATCCTTTTACTGTACCATGACTCAGATCTCAGTGGAAGCACTATATTCAGTTTGATGCAACCATTTCACAAATTATCAACAGAAACAGGCCGAAGAAAATCAAGGGCAATCTCAATTTTAGAAGCTGTGACTCATGATTTGAAGAATTAGGATTCTTTAGACTAGTTTCTCATGGAGAAGAGGAAAACAGTCTTGAAATACATAAGAATTTCTGGAATGAGGACAAGAATAATTGGTTTCTTTGTTCACTGTCTCTGAATCATAAAATGGTGCAGTTGAAAGGGACCTTCCACCACAGAACTGCAAAGAGTTGCCAGGTACAAGAAATTACAACACTCATCCTGCTTAATTAACCCTTTTTGCTTTCTATGCCTCTTCCAGTTGTGTTCCAAGTCTTCAGAATGATGGCCTTACTGTTCTGTCCTGTGTGCAGCTCTTGTGAGGTTGCTTCATTTGAACCTACCTCATTATAAATTATGCCAACTGCACTCAAGCATTCCGATCCACCCGAGAAATGGTTGCATTTTCACATTTCAGGCCAAGGGATTCCAGCACTTCCTTGAGGATGTAGAGACTTCTTCAGAAATTTTGGGCCACAGCCCCTGAAGTTATTGCTTTACAGAAGAAAAGAAAGCCTCCTTTATAGGAGTTTTTTGCCATTTACCAATACATTTTGCTCCTAGGCAGCTGTTGTAAGCAGTGTAAGGAATAAGAGAGAACAACAAAAAAGCCATCCTCAGCCATCCTTACTCCTTTAAAGAACCAGTAACTCTGAATGTGCCAAAAAAACAAAACAAAACAAAAAAAAAAAAAAAAAAGAAAAAGAAAACAAACATGACCAAGTCCTCAAATAATTTTCCTGCTCAACTAAAACAATCTGAAATGAGGTTTCTGAGACCAACTGGTGCATTATACATGCAATTGTTCTGTTTGGCTGATTTGATTTGCCTCAAGCTGCAATGTTAATTACAGTGAAAAAGATAAACAGAGGCTCTGGTTGAATTTGCTAACAGTCTTAAAAATAGAAGCTACTGCCCTGCTCTTAATCAAACACAGCATCCAAAGGCAAATGCAATTCAACAAAAACAACTCCAGTCAGATTTGACTCTCAGCTGGATTATGTCATTTTAAGTATAATTTTATTTAATGTGTTTTGATTCGGTTTATGGAAGATACAATAAGAAAATTATGTCCTGCCATTGCTGTACAATGCCTCTAGGGAAAGGATTTGGGAAGGACAGGAAATCAACACCTTTGAGTTATAGTACTGACATTGCAAACAATTTACACTGCTACTTATAAACTGGAATAACAGGGACGTGACCAATACCCATGGAGTATTTTATGACTGGAAAGAACTTTGGAATCATGTCATTAAAATACTATGTAAGTACACAGAAAAGAATTCAAAGTTCCTCAAGATGGTGATTAGGTGAAAAACAATCCCCAACAATTGTGATAATAGCATTAATTTATGTGGACAGCACTCCATTGCACAGAGATCTATTTTTGCTCTGTGCTTTACATATCCTCTTCTTACAGTCCAATTTGTTCAAGGTAATGCTGAATCAGGTGTCATATAAAAAAGATTGGAGCAATCATTGGAGTCAGGTTGATTCCTTGGCAGCTGTTGGTGGTGACATAAGTCATTTTGAAGTAAGATAGGCAATCACTGCATCTCAGGGAAAAAGGGGTTTATATGAATTCTGACCTGGCCTGGCTTGGACAAATAGGACCCTCAAGAAAAGAGAGTTTTAGTGAATAAGAATGATTTTAAGATCTTGTTCCTGTAAAATGAGTCTTTCAGAAATTGAAGTGTGGATGTATCAATGCTGGTTGGAAAGAGAGACCACTAATCCCACCTTCCACTTGAAGCAGCATTCTATTACATTTCAGCAGAGCTGAAATTTTGTATCTTGCTGGTCCTCAGAAGCCTCACAGGGCATCTTCACTGCTGTGTAAGGAAAAATCACTGATCTAAAATACTAGAACTACTTAACTCCTGCTTTTACTTTGTAGTTTTGAGGTTTAAAGGGTTTCGGTCACCCCTTGCTACAGTCAAAGGAACACCACCTGTACTGAGCTGAGTGTGATGCCTGTGGGCCGTAAGATTGATGTAAAAACTCCCTGCTCTGGCACAGAAGTGCCAGACAGTGCCTGTCCCTGGCTTTTGTGCTGGTCTCAGGCGGGATTTTTCCATATCCTATTCCTAAATTCCTGTGAACTCGCTGTGTTTGGGCTCCATCCGCGGGGCGCTGCTGCCCTCTGCAGGCTGCTCCCCTACGTCACTCTGCTATGACGTCATACAGGAGCAATCGGGCTGGATTTGCCACCTGCAGAAATGCAAGTGGCCCTGAGAAGGGTAATTTTGCCACGGTATAAAATGTCCTGATATATGCTGGGGTTAATACTGGTGTTGTAATGACCTATTTTCTCGATGTACCTGAGTAGAATCAGTTACAGAGTTATAAAGGCTGGAAGAGACCTTTAAGAACATCAAGTCCAACCATCCACCCAGCACTAAACCACACCACCTAGCTCCTGTTGAACACCTCCAGGAAGAGTGGATGATTCCACAGCTTCCCTGGGCAACCTGTTCCAATGCCCCATCACCTCAACAGTGACAAGTTTTTTTCTAATATCAAATCTGAACCTCATCTGCCTCAAAACCTGTATGATGAATGCTAAATTGCCATTCAGTGGCACTGTTAGTTTCTTCCACTGAGTGGATTTTGCTTTTATCAGAGCATTATTTAGCAAACCCAGTTAGTTAGAAACAAGTTTCCTGGCTCAAGCTCAAGTAACATGAGGGGTTTAGATTTTAAATTAGACAGACTCTCAGAGGTTGGTTTTGCCAAGGTGTGCCTTCCGCACATCAGCTGCTTGAATCAGACTTGAAATGTCCATTTGAACTAATAAAAATTTGATCTTTTCTTCCTTTGTCACATCCATAAATGTACTCAGGTTCTGTTCCAACTTCTGGCAGCTGAAAAGGGTTTGGCTGTCCTGCTCTTGAGAGATAAAATCCACCAGGCATGACAGAAAAAATTGTGAGCACAAAAAGCTCCTTGAATTTCCTGTTCCTGGGTGAGAGGAAGGTTACAGGGGAGGATAAAGCAGGAGTAGATTACACTGATGGATCAGGCTTCTTCAAAAAATATTGGATACTTGTGCTGAGTTCACAATGGAAAATTTATGGACATAAAAGCAAAAATACCACTGGAACACTGATGTCACAAAATAACAATGGGACACTTGGGAGAATTTCACCATCTAGATGATGGAGCTGTGATGGTACAAAAGGTAAACCATCATTCAATTATAAAGACAAATGCTTTAAGCATCTCTGTAAAAGTCTGACAGCATATGTTTAATTGTAATGTAAGTAAGACACCTTGATTTGCTTGGAGGGGTGATCCTAAGGAACACGTCACTCCCTGAGTAACCAGACCCAACACCCTATAGTTTTCTTCCCCCTCCTCTGGTGTTACTCACATACATATCCTCTGCTCAGCTGGTGACAACGAGCCTTCCCAAGCAGTGTGTCCTCAAGCTAACAAGCCACAGGCATAGCAGGGGCAGTTTGTACCTCTCAGCTGTTGCCCAGCTGAGCCAGGTGTCAGAAAACACCTCTGTGAGTTATGCCACCAGTGTGTTTTTCAAGGACTGACAAAACCAAGAAAGCATGACTTATGGTAAAGAAATAAAGAACTGGTTTATCAGAGGAAACCTCAACACACACTCACAAAAAAAAAAAAAAAAAAGATGTGGCTCAAAACCACATTCCTCATTCAATAAAAGCACAAATTCAAGTGATTGAGTAAAGCTGTACATTTTTTCTGGATTCACATTTATATAGGGCCTGGTTTGTAATGGGATGATTCTCTCCTATTGAAAGCCAAGCTCACGACACAAATATTAATCTGTTCAATAATCTCAAAAGTCAGTGAGAATAAGGTATCTGAAACTACACCTTCACTCAGTGTTTTTTCCACTTCAATTTACCATCCTTTCCCTCAGTTTCAGACTTACAGAACATTAAGAGCTGCTGCTTGTGTTCTGCTCAAAAGTGTTGCTGGAAAAAATTTTGTTCTTCCTGAGTCTGCAGGATTGTATTTCTTTTGAGGCAGGGAGAGATTGATGGATTAGGATTGTTGGTAAAATTAAGATTTGGAATGAGGATTAGAGTTTGGTAATGGAATAAAGTGATGCAAAGATGAGTCAATGGCTTTCTTTGGGGTGGTTTATAAACTGTAAAAGTAATGCCTGTGAGAGGGGATTACTGTTTTCATGTAGATCCTGGACTGTTTATTGGTTTTATATGAAGCTTGAGAGTGCCATGTACAAGTAGAGTTCTACAAAGCCCAGTTTGGAAGCCAAACCTGAAAGTATCCCAGCTGTTAAAATACTGGATATGCCAATGTTTGTTATAACTAGAACATCAGCAACCCAAGGCCTCCAACACCCTGCAAACCTGCATTAACCTGATACCTTTATAAGCTTGAAAAAGAAATCACAGGAATGCAGGCGTCTCCCAGAGCCTGCCACCACAGCAGGAAAGCATCCTGCCAGCATGTTTACTCACTGCTGTAAAGAGCACATGCAAGATGAGAAAGTTCTCTTGCCTATTACAGGAAACCATTTTCCATCACAGTACTTTCTGTGTTTTACCAACGCTGCAGAAGGAAATTCTGCCTCCAGGCTCCTACCCTTGGAACACGTGGTGGTGGAGCAGGAGACAGCAGTGCTGAGCTGTGACCCCCGAGCGAGGGCACCGAGAGTCGCTGTGGGAGTAACACACGGGCAGATTAAGTGACATGAGCAGCGTCAGGGGAGGGCAGCCTCCCCTCCTGTCCCGGATCTCTTGTCAAAGGATATCACTAATGTGCCTCAGCTTACGTTTGCCCGTGCTGTGCCACAACGACCTTCCCACTGCAGCACAATAGGGACGTGCAGACAGGAGGGAGTTGGTGTGGCCACACTGTAAATCAAAGGCAGAGCAGGAACGTGAACTGAGTGATGCACAGAGCCAGTTCCTCAGCTCTATCAAATACGCATCCTGTAATTTCACAGCCATATATTGTTTCTTAGTGTAGTCAAGCACAAACTATTTAAGGCAGGGATTCCCTAGGCATGTAATTGTATGTTATATAATAAGAGTTATTTATCTGATTGTTAATGGGAAAAAAGAAGTATAACAATAATAATTGCTATGATTCCTGCCTTCCCTAGTAGTGCTTATTTTCATTGAAGTGATCAGGGACTTGTTGCTAGGTAGTTAATATTGAAGGTACCTTAAATATTTTAATATGTCTATGCCTGCTGTTTCTAGGCAGCAATATTTGTTTATGATATTGTTATCCAGCCTTACCTTATATCCTTTATTAAGTGTAATCTAATATATCCATACAGATACACTTCAGTCCTGACACTTTTTTTCCACAGAGTAGTATATCAAAGTAACTACTATTAAAAATTACAAGATACCTCTGAGGTTCGAGATTTTTTTGGTCAGGATGCACTGGTAGCTACAATCTCGGAAATTGAATCAGATACTTAAAGGAAGCCATTTAAAATTTGGTACTGCTTCTGTGCTCTTTCAGCATGCCAAAGTTTTAAGGTAAATCATATGATTTCAGTTGACTTACAGTTACCTTCATCCTTGTCCTCATGCTTCCAGGCTTGTTCCATCTTGAGTCCTGGCTTTATACCAGGTGGGCAGGCATGCAGAAATTTTGATAAATATTTAAATTTAATGGCTCAGGATCAAGATCTCCTTTAATTGGAGAGATAAGTTAGACTGGAACTCCCAGCTTTTTTTTGACCAAACTCTCTAAATAATTAAGAAAAATCTTCACATGCAAATCTGCTCTCTCTCACTCTTTCATAAGAGGTAATAGGACAAGGCAAAGAAACATCTCATGGTCACTGGAAAGGCAGCTGAGGAGAGCAGGAATGGAGATGAGATGAGAGTTCACCATTAGTGGTGACACTGAGCAAAGGTTCTGGGGACCAAACACTCACCAACACCTACTGGGTGCCTAATTAGGGGTATGTATTATCATTTCACCAATCCTTTGGAACTGAAAATCACTGGTTTTGGCCACTGGGCAACACTGCTTCAGGTTTTCTTGGGTTTAATCTCATTTTTATTCAAATAAAATAGAAAAACTCACACTGGGTTAAACAGATTTTACACTCTGAGCTGTGCACTTGGAGAGGCAAGAGAAACTGCTGAAGACTCCTATTCTTCACCACAGCAAAGAAAATATGTTATCCCCCTGCCAGCCCTGTGGGAAATGCGGAAGGGAATTGTTCCAGATATTGCTTATTTCTGCAAATGGAAGGAGCTGAGCTTTCCTGACAAGAAAGAAATGGATGGGAACTCAAAGTTCATGAAATGGTGAAAAGCAACGAATCAGGGCTTCAGGTAACCCATGTAGATGAATTTGCAAACCTCACCTGTTCACTCCCAGGGGCCACAGAAATACAGTAAAGCCAGGCTAAGAGCTATACTCCATTGTTGCTAAATGCAGTGTATTTCTTCTACTGTTTGAAAGCTCAGAAAACACCTCATTTTTAAAAATAATTCTATGTTTGTGAAGGCAGCTGAACAGCCCTGCAGACAGGCCATCTATGCACTGAGTAGATATAATAGAAATAGTAATACCTCAAAATTTGTTACCTTTTCTTGCCTGCTCCTCCTTCCTATATGAAATTCCATATTTCATTAGAAGCTGTTTCCATCTCTGTTCTCCCTCCAGCCTTTTTACCAAGATTTCCAACAATGTTATCCATGCAAACTCTATCAGTGAGTTCTGTATTTGTTGTGGAACACGTCAGAGAACGCTGCACACCCCTTGAATACATATCAAATGTAAAGAACCAGAAATAAAGATCTCCATATTTCATGTTTAACTGAAACATGAAGTCTGCTTTTACAGATCAGTGCCCTTCGGAATTATTTTGAAATATGTGTGGCAAATGTGTTTTTCTTCTTATAATCTGAAATGTAACATGAGGTGCTCCACTTCTGCTTGCCCTGCAGTTTGCTGGTGCAGGGACACATGGAAACTAAAAGTTGAACCTGTTCCTTCCTTTGGTGCAGATTTCCAGCTTCTGGACCCAGCAGTGGAAATTTCAGTAGGAAACAACTGAATTGGCTTCCTTTTTTAAATTCCTTATTTATAAATTCTGGAAAGGTATTTGACTGAGAATTGGTATGTTCCCCTGCTTTGTAACCAGCTTCTTCCCTATCTTAAAATAACTCCTGCTTTGGGCTGCACGGGCAGGCATACAATTACACTGGTCTCTAGTGTTACACAGATGTGCTGTTTGTGTAGACCTTGGAAATCCAAATTATCCTGCATAAAAGACTGTTCCTTTGTGCAGCAAGGCTAATGTGTCTTAGTGTCACCCACTTCTCTTTAAGCAAATGCTTTATTTATAGAGAAAAATAAACACAGTAGTTCATTTGGCTCTCCTGTAAATTTACAATATTTCTGCCACTTAAATAGGTGAAAGTGCCAATAAAATCATTGCAACTGTTGCTAAAATGTTGGTGTTCATATTTCATTCAGGACAATATTATATATATGCAGAGAAATTTGGCTTCTGAGTTTTAATACTCAAGGTTTCAGGAAATGGTAATTTTTATGGTTAACTTCTACCTTTTAATTTGTATTCTACAGCAAGCACTGAGCACAAACTAGTTATTTCTAAAGGCTTCCTTTACCCAAGTGGCCCAGAAGGGATGTATTTGTGGCTGTCAGAAAAACTGTGTTACTAACAGCTTTTGTAACAAACCCAAAGATTTATATGATTTTGAACATTTACAGCATTTAAATTTGGTTCTAAGACACCTGTGTTCTCTTTCTTGGACACAACAGGACCAAAGCCACAGAAATTACTGCCCATAAATATCCTTTCATCTAAGGTCTCATGTTTGCAAACATCTTATTTATGTCCATACTGTAGAAGTGCCTTCTGTTTGCTTACCTGCTTATTTTAAAAGATCAATGCATTCACATCAAAGGAAGGAGACTGAAAATCTAGCAAATTTAAAACCTTCTCATAAGCATACCTTGACTGACATTTGTCCTCTTCAGCAGCTATATGCCAGGCACCAGAAGGTTCTTTTTGAGAAGTTCCATGACATATCCTCACTAAAGAAACTGAGTTTTCCTTCATTGCTACTGGAGTGCAGGGGCACGACCTGCCTCTCCAAACTGCTGTACAGCTTTCTTACCTTCTGGTGGAGTTTGTACTCCTTTCCTTCCCCAACTTGTCTGCAAACACAGCTGAGCTATAAATGTGGAGGGAAAACATATCCCAGATAAATGGCTTATACCTCCCACTGGAGAAAGGGAGGAATTGGACAGCAGAGTGCACAGGCTGTCTCACCATGTTTTGGGGACAACTCAACTATCTGCTGCCCCTTCCTCAGGGCAGGGTAAGGTTTGGCCGTGTGTAAATAAATAGTCAAAATGCTATATTTATAGGAAACACAATGCCTTGCTGCTATGATAGTTTAAATATAGAGAACAGGCCACTACTGGCATTTAAAATATCACTAGCTGGACAAGATAATGCACTCAGAAAACAGCCCAAGCTTTTAGTGTGCTTCTGTGTACAGGCTTTTCATATCCCTATTTCTACTTTTAAATGAGCTGAAACAGTGCCTTTCACTGACTTGGGGATTGCTTGCTGCTTGAATAAATTAAATGCTTGACATTTATTCAGTTTTTTTTAAAATGGCTACTGCAAATGCATCGTGTCTTTGAACTCTGCATTTAACAGCACATTTGTTGCTTGCTGTGCCCAGCTGTATTTGCAAAGTAATATAATTCTTATTGTGAGTATTAAAACACCAATTACTTTCTACCTGAGTTTTAAAGCCAAGTTACCCAGGCTCAAGCCACAGACCAGCAGCATCAAACTGCAGAAATACAACGAAAAAAATCTTCTTCCTCTTCTCCACCAGCTCCCCACATCGTTGGTACCAACGCAAGCAGGCTCTGCAGAGTAGGTCAGGAGCTTACAGGGACTGGCTGGGAATCTTCAGCTGCTTCCTCCTTGGCTACTCCCTCCTCTCAGCCCTTATGCAGAATTTGTAGCTAGGCTGATGTGTCAAGACATATATACTGGACTGGGCACAGTTTAGTCTTGGGCAACAGAGGAAACAAAGAGAGACTATGACTCAGAGCAACTGTCTCCCAGCTCAGCAGCTCCAGGGCAGCCAAATGTACTTTCCCTTATTAGGCCAGATCATGAAACCTCACTTCATTCTGAGTTGTACCTAATTCTGCAGTAGTATCACTGACTTCAATAACCAACTTATAAAGTAGCACTTGAGAGAGCGTAGCTCTACCTCTAGCTTTGCTTCTTACAAGAACCCTATCGTTGTAATTACATTGGACTCCACCTACTCTGACTAACATCAAATAGCACAACATGAATCAGGCTCCATTGCCAACAGATGACATGTTTTAAAAAGCTAGCACCTGTTTAACCTCCTGTAAATAGTACATTTTTAAGAATATAATCTCAGTTTGCACAGTGCCATCTCAGTTAATGAGGTGGTTTTGATCTGGATTACATTGGTGGACTACTAAGCAAAACCATTCAGAGACAGGGCCTCATGCCTCCCCCACGCTTTGCTTAGAGAGCTCAGGTCTAAAAACTCATAGCTGATTTTCCTCAATTTAAGTATTTTTGTTCCATGATGTCAGGGACGTGTGTCTCAACTGAAATGTAATCCTGGATGAGCAATGTGCCACTGAAGTGAGTTCATGCAAGAATTATGCAGGCAGATGAACTTTCACACCTCTTCTGCTAGAATGCCTACAGTGCTGCTCTCCCAAAGCTGGAGGAGCCAAAAGGTTACAAGACATTGTGTATTCTTTCATGATGATGTTGGCGATCAAAATGAAACTAAAAGAAGCATCACCTTTCTACCTACAACTAAGCAGTTGGTCCACAGTCTAACTGCTATTTCAAAAACACCTGTTACACTACAACTTACGCATTACTTTAAAAGAGTGACAGTTCTTTCTCAGTGACCATTCTCAATCTGCCTCATAAGAAACAGATTTTCAGATGGGTTTAAACCCAATTTCCAATCAACTTTCATGATTCAGAGTGTAGTTCAGTAAGTAATCAATCGCCTTAGGAAGCTATATTGAAGCTTTCCTCCTATGCTGTAAACCTGCAATCAGGCAAAAAAAGATTTGTTAATTTTACAAACGCAAATCAAGGGTAACTTCTGGAGTTTGGCTGGGACCCCTTTCTCCCTTGTAGTCATTCTGCACAGGTCTAACTCTGCTGCTTTCATTTTACATGCATGTAGCTGAAGTATGTTTCATGTCCCTTGCTTAGGTGTAGGCTGCTAATGGAACAAAGTATTGCTTAAACTGTTCACGAAGTGAGAGGAATCATATTGGCCCTGCAAATACAAAGTGTGTTTGGCTGGAAATTCAGAAGTAGCTGTTAATAAATCACTAACGACTTTGTAGAAGAATTTAAGATGCTGTAAATTTCTGTAAGGCAACTGCAGTAGGTACAGATCATAATGTTATAAGCATTTCTGTTACATGGTCACTCTTGGGAAGAGGGGGAAATGCCAGGCCAAATTCTTTCCTGAATCCATAGATGTGATACAGCAACAGCACCAAAAGAAGTGAGAGGAGAAAGGCACATTTTGGTCTTGATGAAAAAACAGTGTCAGACTTCAACTACAATGCTGCACTAACAAATCTCTCTGTTTAGAAGAGTGTATTTAAGTCCAATTACTGCCTTTACATTTCCAGCTTATAAAATCACAAGACTAAATTAGGCTTCCATATTATTTTATTTCCCTCTTAAAATATAGCATTGAAGTCCTGCACACATATAAATATCCCTACAATTTCTTACACACTTTCTATCCATCATTATTTAAAGTGCCCAACTGTGAACATTAAAAATAAAAACATTAATGTTAAGAGTGGCTATATTTAGAAGAGGACTGGTATTCTGACAATGCAGGCCACTGATTTTACAAAAATCACCTGCAAAAGAATACACCCTAAACAACACGCATCAATATTAACCCTGAAGTAGCTTGGTTTTTTCCACTCAGCTGATCTAAAAGCAATTAATGTACAGGGTTTATTTTTGAAACATGTCTTTTACATAGTGTAAGAATAAAGGATAAATGCATTACTTTCTTTCTAACTCCCTCCTTTCCCCACAAAGTGTTTACTGTGTCCCAAGCTGCTATGTTGATTAAAACCAGTTGAAAAGAGCTCCGGAAATGCATGCAACTTAAAATTCACTTAAACACACTTTAAGTTATAAAGTCTGAGAGATTTTAATTTCAGCACATAACTATGGTTCAGTTGGGTTATTAGATGTGTTTGTTGTAGTAGCGAGATTGGTAAACACTTCTTCCTTAGTTTCAGGCTGATGTCTTTCCATTTTGGTTTCCTCTTCAGCATTTTTATTACTGGTATCTCCCTTGCTCTTGACTACCACAGGCTCAATCTCCATGATTTCCTGTGGTGGCTTAGGCTCTGGACAATTTGGCTGAAGTCCATCAACTTGAACAGGTTCTGGGACATCTTCTGCTTTCTGTTCAAGTTTTTCCAAAATGGTCTGGACCTTCCTTACACCATCTCTCCTGGCCTGGCGCACATCCGCACGACCCTCTGGGTCCACTGAGTCTAGGGCTAGCAACTCTTTGGTCAAATACTCTTCAATCATCAAGTACTTTTTGTCAGTTTTCTTGCCTTCAAAGGAGTTGACTGCCTGCTCAAGCATTTGTACTTTCTCCAGAATTGCTTCCACTTTCAAAACACCAGGATGCTTTTGAGGTTCTCCCGTTTCCATTGTCTTCGGCGGCGGTGCTTCTTCAGGAGGAGGCCTTTCCTGTGGGGGAACAACCTTAGCTGGGGAAGGAACCTTTTTATCAGCTTTCTCTGCCATGGCTGGAGCCTTCTGGGGTGGTAGTTTGGCATCAGGTTCTTGGTGGGTGACCTGAATTGGGATATATGTTGATGGTGCCTCAGTTTCGGGTGGTGGGGCTGCCTTGTTCTCAGGCTTGATTTCGGCAGGAGGGGGTGGTCTTGGTGGCTCCTGAGGTGGGACTTGTTGCTGAGGAACCTGGTGAGCAAGGCAAGTGTTGTGTTGAGACACAATGCTCCCAATTTCCTTCTAAAGCACAAGGAATCTAACATGCAGTTTTCTGTACTCCTAGCAGTGCAATTTTCACACACAAAGATGATTAATCTTTACTGTGCATTGCTCAATTTTACTGTTTTACACTAAAAACAGCACTGTGGTGGATTGATATTATTTTCAAGCTATTGCAGACTATAAGGGTCAACCGACTCTCACAAAGATTAAACTTCAACACAACAAAGCCTGCCCATGGCTCAATAAAATCAGTCCCATGAACAGTTTCGTAAGACAGGACCTGACTTAAGTCGATCAGATTTGTTACAGCTGACTGCAACACAGTCAACATTTCATCCTTCATGCCACTAAATGAGAGCTCATCTTCCTTTAAAAGCCAATCACATTTTGGGCTACTCTCATCCTGTTCCTGTTTTCAGGACCTTTTTTTTTTTTTTGCCAGTGCTTATTTTTACTGATCTGATCTTTAGCGTATTTACATGCAGAGGTTACTGTGTCAATCTTATTACACTGCAGCGATTAGGGACAATCCTTGGGATTAGCTCAAATCTGTATCATCAAATCAGAAGTCTCTTGACATTGAGATTAGTTTTGAAATCTTAGCAGAAAACTGAAATTTGTGAGGTCTGCGTTTTCCTTCCTCTGATATTTACTTATTTGTGCACATATACAGGGATTTTGCAAGATACTAGATCAGCTGTCATGGATTTGGATGGGTGAAGTCAAATATCTGTATTTTATTTAAACCAAATAAGTAAACAGCCTGCACTGACAATCTGTTATTGCTTTACCCATTAAACAAAATTTTATTAGGGAGTGCAAATTCTCACCCATAAAAATCAATTAGCATTATGACCTGGAATATTCCATTAAATCTTAAGTCTTCCTTGTTTTGTCCTAGCACCTGTGTTTTTAAAAACATTAATCTAATTCTGCTCCTGTCATTTTGAATGTGAAATCTCTCCAGAGAGGAAATCAAGGCTTGTTTCTGTACATACTCCCTTCCACACACAGAGTTGTCTAATTACCAGTAGTTTTTCACTGTAGTTTTAATAAGAACTTTAACATGGACAAAATGTTCACTGAGCAACATGTTCTATGACCAAGAGCATGCTTCAAGTTGGAAGAATAAAAAGCTCTAAGACTAGATTTTGCTAATACTTTTTCTTCATAGCACAAAATTACTTTGTGCATCTGATGCTATCCCTAAAGGCTCCGAGACATCAGTGAAGTGTATTTGCATAGATGTCACAAATCCCACAGACCTGATTTTCTTCTCATAAACATAATGCAACAGTGACCTCACTGTAATTACACCAAATTATACTCTGACGAGAGAAGACCAAATTGTGGGTTAAATCACATTTCAGTGATCCAAAGACTCCACAATCCTGATAGATGGAAAGACAACCTGCTGTTAATGTTATCTCAGTATCTTCCAGCCTGTTTAAATCTAGAAATGGAGACTGCTTTACATGCTTTCATGTGCATGTCACTACAAGTTAAGTTTTCAGCTCTAGCCACACTCAAGTCCCTGGCAAATGATTGACTTCCCCACTCTACGTACCTGGGGTCTGTCTACAACTGTCTGCACTCTGATGGGAGCTGGGGGCTGGATCTGGGTGGTAACTCTGGCTGGGGAGCTCTCCCGACTCCTCTGAGCCACTCTGAACGGAGACTGCGCCCTCGTTGTCTTGGGCTCCCTCTCCTCTGGCTGAATTTTGTGGAACACTGGCTGGTGGGCTTGGTACTCGCTCTGCTGGGCAGGGTAGTGTGTCTTCTGGGCCTGGTGGTAGGCTTGGGTCGGTTGACGTGGGATATTTTCATGGATCACAGGGATTGGAATATAACCACGAGGAAGCTGATGGCTTCCTGCATTGGGTCTGCCAGAGGACTGAGGGGAAACTGTTGGAGAATCAGATGTCCCAGGAGGTTGAGGCTGCCATGGAAACAAAACACATGAGTAAATTTTAACCATTTTTTGCTCACAGTTGCTTTTTATTTCCAAAGACAAAAAGAGAGAGTCATCATGGAAACTGAACTTGTGTTTCCAGCATGTAAGGGCTCAATTTCCCTGCTTTTTTGGCCAAGGGCCTCACTAGACAAACCACAGAAGTTGTGAGAGCATCATTATAACAAGCAGAAACCTGAGCTACAGCATTCCCAGCCCTCAAATGAGCAGGGAGTGGATGCTCAGTCAGAACATTTGCTGCTTTTGCATGGCTGTTCCTGTCTAAACCTGTTAAATTTGAGGTAAACTAAAGCTAAGCAAATAAATTATAAGCTGGAGACAGAAATCAAACCCCTAACAGATTCTGTATGTTATGTCAGGGTTTTTTTTTAAAGCATGTAATTAAATTGGTGGCAGTTTATGGCAATGCACATATGGCTAATGCTCCCTGTCCCCCCCATCTCCTGGACCTTCCAGCACCTCAGCCCCCTGGCACCAACAGTGAGAGCTGCACTAGTCTAGACCTGCTGTTAGGAACAAGCACTGGGCTCAGCTGCTGCAGAATCCAGTTCTCAGCATGTTCCAGGTTGTGGGTATGCACTTTGGGGAAAGGCAGTTTGCTCCCAGTGCCTTCCAGCTCCTGCTGTGTCCATCACCTCACCTGCTCTGCACCAACTCCAGCAGCTGATCTCCTGATGGGTGTGTTAAGACAGCGAAAGGCCAGGTCAGACTAGAGTTGGCAGAGGAGAGGACAGGACAACACAGCCAGGAGGCAAGAGAAGGGCAAGCAGGGAAGAGGAGAAGGAAGAACAAGACCCTTCTTTTGGTGCTGATGAACTTCTCAGCTGCCCATGAAACAGCAACCTTGAATAAATAAATGCTGGTTTGTGTTCTAGCACCTATCACTGGCACTACTAGTGGCCTTGCTGACAAGCAATTTAAAGTCACCAACACAGGCTCTGGTCAATTGACAGCCACACTGCACTGTCTAAGTGTGCAACAGCGAGTTCTGAGGTTCCCTTTTGTTATCTCCAAGGACTTCAGCACATGGTACAGAAAACACTTTTCTGAAGCCACTCTGCAAACAGGACAAAGCTGTACAGAGTTGGAAGGAGGACAAGCTGAACCTCTTGTCCCGGTACTGGACGGACAAGGCATTGTTAGCCAAGACAGCTGAGAAACCTGCCAATAGGATTTTAATTACATTGTTTAGACTCCAAAGAGGTTTCAGAGAAGATGCCACTACTGCTGAATTACAGACCTGATATGTTTTCATCTCAGTGAAAGCTGAATTTCCTGCTCATCTTACTTTGAATAAAAATGAGGTTGGTATTTCCATATATTACAAGAATACCAATTTGCTAGTTCTATACAAGGAACAGGCCAACCAAAATCCTAAATTCTAAAACACAAAACAGGAAGGGTGACTTTTTTCAAAGAAGCTCATAGTTTGAAAATATTTTCACATGCCACAGGATGACAAAAGCACTTTACAATTTATATCTGCATATATGTAAATCCATACACTTTATACAACTGAAACATTAAATTAGGGAGCAACTTCTGAAGTGGCCTGAGTTGCTGGCTGACTGGACACTTTTATTTCTGTTTCTCCCACTTTGTTCACTTCAGTTTCTGACTCATGGAGTAGAACACAAGAGATTTGTCTGCATCCTTCACTTCTAAGGGAAGCTGTACAAAAACCCTGGAACAACCCTCCCCTGCTGCAGGACCTGCACAGCTCAGAGGCCCCTCTTTGCAGAAGTCCTTTACATGGATTTATCTCTACAGAAACATTCCAGAACTGAAGCAGGTGATCCTAGAAAAACCTACACATTTATGCTGCCATGACTGTGCACTTTTGCACTTTAATACTCCGAAAGCGCTGGGAAAATGTAATCCTGTGGCGAGTTCAGCTTTCTGAAGGATAAACTACTCGTGTGACATTCAGGTCATAAATGCTGAAAAGACCAGTGCAAACACAGCCCAGCAATGCTGACACTTACCTCGGGTCCGTGTGTGGCCGGGGCTTGTGCTGCTGCAGCTGCCGGTGTCTGTCCACATTGTTTATCCGTCTGAGCAGCCTCTGCTGGTCCCCTTGGAGGGGACTCGGGGCCAGGATAAGCCCCTCTGAGAGGTGGCTGTGCCTGCCCCGGGGAAGGCACAGCTTCTGTCTTGTACCTCTGCACCCCGGGCTGTGGGGCAGAAAAGCAGGGGTGCTGCTGCCTGCCGTCGATGCCCTCGTGGATGACGGGAATGGGGATATAGCCAGCCCGGAGCTTGGGGTAGCCCATGTTTGCTTCTCTTGCTGGCAGCTGCTTGGGGCTGTCGCGAGATGGACCGTTTGCGGACGACTGGCCTTCCTGGAAGTTGAAAACATCACATAGCACATGTTGGTAGCTCGATAAAGCCGGCAAGAAAAAGCTGCCCTAAAGGTCTGGCCTAAAAGCAGCATCAGCTGCTTAGACCCTCTCAGGTCTGTGCAGGGCAGCAGATGCTGACACTGCCTATGGGGCTTTCACCCCCACTTCCCATAAATACTAACTTGGGCTTTAAAATACCTGCCTAATCACACCAGGATATTTTATCGAGCATACATCGCTAGCACTTAACCACCAGCCCACCCTCTTCAGAGGAAGCTCATCCAATCTTACAAGTGCTCAGGGAATCAGAGGCATTTGCTTAGCGCCTTTCAGAACACATCCATGCTACAACATCTGAAAAGACACTAAGAAGGAAGATTAATCCCAACAGAAGCACAAAGCTTGTTAGTATTGCTCTTCCTCCTGGCTATCTGAAGAAATGCTGATGCTGTGTGCTGAAAAATATATTTACTTCCAGCTAAGGGAAGACTCAGTTCAGTAAACATTGAGGGAGAGGGGAAAGACAGGATAGCCCAACAAAGAGGAAAACACTGAAAATCAAGAGACAAAAAATCTCTGTGTTGTCTGAGTGCGCTCAGTGGACAATGTCAAAGCTCTGGCAAAGGTGGAAGCGGTTTGCACTGAGAGCCTTCACAAGTTCTCTAGTAAGTTCTTCCTGCATCGGTCATTCTATTTTGAGACCCCGCGAGGGCCAAGTTCCAGATGTATCTCTAAGTCAGATCATATAACAAGCACCTCTGTCATTCAGAGGGTAATGTCATTATTCAGTAAGAGGAGAATTTAATAAGGGGACATATGGTGCAAGTGTTGGAAATACTATTTTTAAAGAGTTGTTTAAGCGCCAAAATATTTCATGTTGCTCCTGGACACATTAATATCCTAATTTTTTTAAGAATGAACTATTTTACCAATCAAATTATCAGTGTTCTTTCTATATGACAGTATCCCCTTAAAAAGTAAATTCTGAGAATTCCTGTAAGCAATGAAACTTCAGAGAATAAAGGCCATTATTTAGGGAAGCTATTAAAGACAAAAACCATGGAAAGGAACAAGTTCAAAGTCTGAGCCTGGATGTTCCACTTCCTTTTATTCATTAAAAAAAACCTCCACAAAGAAAGAATCCTGGAAGGGGCACAGAGGAGAGCCAGGCCTAGAAAGTTCTCACAGAGCAGCAATCTGAAGTTGGCTTTTCCAGCTGCAGAACAAGGATGATCTCATGCCAAGGTCTGCACCAGGATCCACTGCCACAGATGAGTCACTTTAAATTCACCCTACCAGGAAGCCACATTCCTCTGCTCAACACAGACTGTCCAGGGGCTTTCAGAATCCCACACACCAAACATTTGCCAGTTCACCTTCCACCAGCAAAACCCTGAGCCCACAGCCTTCCCGGCACCCTCCCCTCCCGGGATCTGGAGGGTACGTCAGCAAACTGCATTTGCTGGAAAATAAATGTGAGGTGTGCTCAGCTAACAACAATGTGAGGCTGTGCCAGAGCCAAGTGTCCACAGAGCTGAGCTGGGAGGGAAACTGATGATTCCACAGTCAGAAGGAGCTCCTTGGTGCTCTGAGCTGACTCCATGCACTGCACCCCGAGTGTACCAGCTGCTCAGCACAGTCTCCCTGCTGGAGTCACTCCAGCATTCACAGTCAGCCACCCCACCTGCAGCCACGGTTCCCACTTCTCTCACTTCCAGTGTCTTTGTGGGAAGGGTCAGTGCTGGGAAGGGTTTAGGAGCTGGGTGGACCAGCAGCACCTACAGATGCCCTGACATGAGAAGGCTGTGAGCCAAATTTGCTCCATTGCACCTGGGTGTACACCGCTGCCTGAAAGAAGTTGTTAGCCCCTCTCTTGGCATTTTTGGGGTCTGCAGTGTTTTGAACTGTTCCATTTGGGGATAAGACTTCCAGTCTTCTGGAATAAACCATAATGATAAAACATTGCCAAGGATTCAACACGGACAGTGTCCCTTAGCATGAACCTCCTCCACTCAGGAGTCTAAGCACAGGCTTCCCCTTGCTTGCCTTCATGTTCAGACCTGTGAGGCTGCCCTTGTTTTGAACCTCCTTAGCAATCTGAGAAATCTGCCACTGCAACTTAAGCCCTCATAAGAAATACAAAAGCAGCAGCCCAGAACCAAAGCAAAATCAGGTTGGACAGCTTCTTCATGCCATTCAGTTTGTCACTGAAGTAAAACTTCTGATAATGCTCTGGGGTTGGTTATTTTTTTTTAATTTGTTTTTGTTGTGTGGTTTGTTTTTTAATGGAAACACTGGCCCTTCTTTAAGGGCCACAGCATTTCTCACGTATTCTTACAGCTTCAGATAACCTGTGGTGCTCCTGTGTAAAGTTAGTATTGAGTTGGCCCTTTGTTCCAGGCCTTTTTTCCTCTGTAGCCAGGTCTAACCACAGAGGAATGCCTCTCACCCATGCAGTCACACTGGAGCAGCCCTCAGTAAAGGAACAAGTGCAGTGTCCTTGTTTTCCCCACCATCAGTAGCTCTGAGGCAGATATCAGGTTTAGGAGAGGTGCTATCATTGCAACTGCTCTTCCTGATCTACATTGTTCCCTTCAACACTTAATACTTAACTACGTAAACAGTTGCTTACATTAGCCACTCCTTCTTTCCTGTTCCTTTTCCTTTTCTTCCCACATCACAAACACGGGCAGTCCATGTACTCTGCATCACAGCCAAAGATGCTGCCAGTGGTGTGGGTCCCTTTTTAGTGACAATCCAACACAACAGTGAGTATGTGCAGATCCCAGTACCCCATTGCCAGGCTTTTGGCTGAAGCAGTTCTGTTTTGTGCAAGGGAGTCTGTTTTTCCAGCCCAGGCAAACAGGTTCTGGAAGACTTGAGGAGCACAGATGTGCCTGGGGGACACTGCAGCAAGGGGAGCTCTGGAAAACTCTCACTACAGACAAGAGCTTCATGGATTCCCTCCAAAGGCTTTTTAATTCCTGTGGCACAGTACAGCCAGCACAACAAAAATAGCCTATTTTTGTTTTTATTTATCTGCTATCACATACAGTTCTTGCTCTTTATGTGAATGATCATATTATCTGAAAAAAGTACACAACTGGCATTGAAGACAAATCTGCACAAAGGGGAATGACAAAATTAAGGAATGACATGTCTTAGTCCATCATCTTTCTTGGTTTAAGCATAAGAGGCAGGAACCCAGCTCAGGTTCTGCATTAAAACAAACTGAAGGCTCTTCAGATGAGGGAAAAATTCCTAAGAAGTCCTTTGACAATAAAATTGCAAGTAACTATAAGCAGAGTAACAATCAATTTTCACTAAGTAGCAGGACAGAGTATCAGCACTGCAGCAACTCAGGTTGTGATCACACAATTTAATTTACATTTAAGAGACAGAATCCCCAAAAAGGATGCACAAAAAACCCACAACAAACCTCCTCTGAGCAACTCAAATTCTGACAACAATCTCAGTCCACATTTCAGGGAACCTGAAATACCCCCAGGAACTCAAACCCAATCCACCATTTCAGGAGGTGCTGAGGAAGAGTCCTCCCATCCAGTCAAAGGAGTGTTTTGGCCCAGCTGTCAGGGACAGCAGAGCCTTGCTGGGATTTCTGCTCCAGAGGAACGACAGCACTCACACCTCGACGTGTGTTTCTGTTGTGAGGCCATCACCAGGATAAATAAAGGTGCAGCCAGCACGAGTTGTGCAACTGGAAAAAACCACTTCATACCCCTACATCCTACTCTTGGCTTCCCGTGGGAAGGGCATGGTCAGGACTGACACTAAAACCCTCCAAAACTTGCTCAGTTCAGTGAGCTCTGAAACCATGAACCATTGGAATGAAAAAAGTGACAGCAAGAGCAAACTCACAGTGCTGCAACAGAATTCCCCACACAGCTCCTATTTGGAATGGATAGTGGCACAACTAGTGTGCCTCAGCACACTACAACACACACTACTGCTATTACAAGTGTAATTCCAGACTGAAAAACAAATCTGTAAATTCAGTCACAGCCTATTTCAGCAAATTGCCATTGGAGCTTTCCAGGTGGCTGTACCAATCAAATTAAATTTGTCAAAATATTCTGTATGCATTCAAGATGACTTGAATAGTTGTATTGAACTCAGAATCTTCCTCTTGAGACTCCTTACATAATATATCTTTCACTCTAATATTAAAGTGGTCTGCAAAATAAAGCTTAAAAGCAGGTTTTGCTGGCATCACACTCATGGATTTCTCTTAACCTCTGCTGATGTTATTTGCAGTACAACCAATTCAGCTCTCTAAAACATGGATTGTACACATACATAGCATTGCAGAGCAGCAGTGCAAGGATTTAAATTGTGCCTGGCATGCAAACATTATCTAGCAAAGGGAACACAAAATTTACCAACATTGCCAAGAGATTAAACATCTTTTTATACACCCTCAGAAAGTCTACTGACTTCAGTGTGGTTCTGAATTTCTAAGCTGCTGCTGTAGAGTACCATGCAAGCAGAATTATTCTAGTTCCTCAAATGAGAAGGTGACAGTATCTGAAAAATCTGATTTGAGAACACTTTCCATGATATTAAGACCAGATCTTACATATTTAGAAAGAAGGGAAGAATGTGAGTCTGGTTCTTTCATAACCAAACAACAATATAACCAAAAATGAGTGACTGGATAACAACACAGTTTTCCTTGCAGACCTGCTCAAAACTGTATTTTATCAGAAATTGCCCCCCCAAAAAAGTCAGTGGTATCCAACAATTAAATCCAAGAATGATGTATCAATTCTATGTATTAAAAAAACCCTCAACATATTTTGCCATAGAAAGGCAAAACCAAGCATTAGAACTAGATTCCATATCCACTTTCATTTTACTTTTGGCCAGACCTTTTTTCCTTCTCTGTTGTGCTAACTAAATAAAAGTACTACATTAGCTTTGCCTACCAACAGTAATCACCATATCCAAGTATTTCTAGGAAGTTTCTCACCAGTGCTTTGTGTTTGAACATATTAATAGCACAACACCAGCACGAAGCAGGTTTCATTAACAACTCCCAGACAACCACACGAGTTGGAAGGACCACAATGACTCCCTCAGTGCTGACTCCAAACTTCTTACAGCCCTGCTTCAGCTGCTGTAGACTTTTGCATTCTCACCCTTTTACTCACAATTTGTGCTTAAATATATACACTGAGCACATAGGCATTTGAGCAAGATATCATTAGCTAATGACTGAAGGAAAGCATGAATAAGCTTAGTTGCATGAGCTGTCTCAGGAGAACTCTGTGTCAGCCACATCATGAAACCCAATTACAGGCCAAGCTGCTTTTGATGTTTTGCTTGTTGAATGCTGACTTCTATTTCCCAACATACACATGTGTAGGCAAATAGGCCTTTTGTTCCCTCTTGTAATTATCAAGTTGTATTAGACAAGTATTACATTAACACATGCTCTAACTGATGGAGAGCAACGATGCCATTAGAAATAAATAAAAACTATTAAAAACTGAAGGAGGAATCTAATCCTAAGATTTTTGGAACAGAGAGCCTGGAGCAAATATATTGGCCATTTTGCAGATCAGCCTTGCTGCAGGAACTAAAACTGTTCTCTTCTGGTCACCAAGATGATTCTTAAGTGCAGACATGACATCACCTGCACTCTGTGCCCACGAGTGGAAGTTGGCCCCTGCACAAGAAGCACCTGATGGGCCAAACTGAACGTGTCTGAGAAAAAAAAAAGCAGTGACTGGTATGAGGAACAGAGCACTCCTAGGAGAGCTGGAATCACCACCCAACCCTGCCAGCTTTAATGGATAGGGTTAAAGAAAAGCCCTTTAGAGAGCTAACAAATATCCTTGTCAAGGACGATGTGAATGACACACTTTGTTCAGTTATTTCTGCTCACTGCCTGCTTACCTAAGAAGCAGGTGGACAACCTGTTGCTCTCCCTCCCATTAGCTATGAACCAGAAATCTGGAATACAGAAGGAAGTACAAGCCTCAGGAATAAGCAAAACAATGACTCATGAAAAAAAGGAGAACAAGTCGAGATAATGGCTGAAGAAAGGGCTGGGAACATCTCAGTTTACAGTCAGGCTTCACATTTTCATTGAAAATTTCATTTTGCATAAAGCAATTTTCTGACTTTACTTCCTTAAACAACAACTTTCCAACACTATAAAATAATTTGCTGCACTGCACCCCATTTATTAATTAAAAGGCTTTGCCATCAGCCATAAAAAAACCCACACTTTTGTGCTATTTGACCTACTGGGTGATGCTAGACAAGTCGCTTCCCCAACCCATGCCTGATTTTCCTGTCTGTAAAAACAAGAAAAATAATCAAACCAACAGCTTCTCTAACATTTAAGATAGAGCATTTTTCTGTCTGTAATTAAGTAATATAAGCTCTGTGAAAAGTACACTTTCTTCTAATTTACATCTACCTTTAACTTAGCAGGAAGAGAGTTCATAGCTGCCGCAAAGCTCGGGAGACAGAGCTTACCTAGGGAGTGATACCAAAGCATATTGGATTGTTACCTGCCTTATCACAGTTCAAGTGAGAACAATTCTATTTCTGCCATGTGATTATGGAAAAATCCTGCCTGTGTATACAAGTGTTAAAAATATGATCCCTAGGTAAGAACACTGCCACCTGGCACAAGTGTTCTTCCTTTGTCCTTTAGATAAGAGGTACACAGTGCCAGGAGTTAGACAGAACCCTGCAACACCTTCTTTTCTTTTCCTCTTGCGTGATTGCCCAGGCACTGCCACATGATCTCCAGCACGATTTCTTCCTGTTCCTATTTCTTATTTCCAATTTGACCCACCCCTTGTTTTCAGATTAATTGATATCTCAACAAATTAACTCCCTGTGTGCCACATTCTATCAAGGCAGGCTTTAAATAACTACACAAAGCAGCTGCAGGGAATCTGGACAGAGCCAGTACACAACCCTCCAAAAATCCCCTACTGATAATTTTACCACTCCTCCATGCTGTGCCTTTTACATGCAGTACTTGTTTAATCCAGTAACTAACTCATTAACCTGACAGAATGCACATCAGCATTAGCAATGTAAAAACACTTGCAGGTAGGAGAGACCTTAATTGCTGGCTAAGGCAGCCCCACATTCCCTTCCACTGATGTGAACCCCTGTGAGAGATGCAGTTTCAGAGGCCCTACTGAACCCTCCGTGCAATTTCTAATTTGGTCCACCAAGAATTTTTCAGGCAACTCGAACGTGAGAAGTCAGCGCACAAAAATAAGTTCACTACTAAAGAGATGAGAATTGAGTGACTTAAGACTTATTCGGGGAAGCAGAGAGAAAAGAGATGCAGCAGTCACAAAGGGTGAGGATGGAAACTTGGTCCCCAAACACCACTGAAGCATCAGCAGGAGGGTGAGGTGAGATGGCTCCTTCTTCCCTTGTTCAGGCCTGTGCAGTCGTTGTTGCAAGCAGTACACACCTCACAGATCACTTTTATGGCTGCTCTCAGACTCTGGGCCCGGCTGTTAAAGCTTTCATCTCAAACCCAAGGCACCACGAGCTATTGATCACTGCAATATCCATTCAGTGAACCTCAGCACAGTCAATTCCTTCCATCTAATTTTAGCTGCATTATTTCCCAGTGGGTTTCCTGCATGTAGAAACAACACACAGGAGGGGCATCAATAAATACCTATACAAGCCTTGTTTCTGTTTGCTTCTTTAAATGCAATCTGTTTTTTCTCAACACTTTGGGTAACATCAAGTTAACAATTTAATATTAAATACAATCTTGCAGGAAGTATGCAGAGCTGTGATGCTCTGAATTAGCACATAAAATAGTAATATAAAAGGATAGGAAAATGGTAATTCTACTAAAGAAAAAAAGAAGAGTGACATTGCTAGCAAGCAATTATTTTACCAAAAATATGTATATTTGTGCTTCATAACATTGATTGTACCTTCTTCCTTGAGTGTCTTATTAACTAATCAGACACTTGAAAGAAAATCGTTAGTCTACCAAGAAGTTTCATTAATAAATGGCTTTTGGTCATTTGCAAAGTCATGCCTTATTTCTCACTGGAGCAGGAAGAGATTTTTCTCCTTTCTCACAAAGGTCTCCCTAATCCAGCCTTACACTGCAATAATTTCTTACAAGCAACAGAGGCAAACATGCAGAGGAAAAATACTCATCCTTCACAGGGTTAAAAAAAACCAAAATAAAAACAACACAAACACCTGAATAAAAGAAAAAAAATAAAAATTCTTGAATGATTTTAAAACACAGAGTTAAACCCAAAATTGAGGTCTGGTTTCATTGATTTAAAACGGCTGTGTCATGGGTTAAAATTTCCAAAGAGCCACTTCAACTTTTACCTGATTATGTATCTGGCACAGATTACTGCAGTCAGCATGGTTACCCTGATGTTAAGCCAGGAGTTACTGAGAAGACCAAGATTAAGCACTTGGGGACAACAGGACTTTATTATGATGCTGTCTCAGCTTTATTACTTAGCTAGAAAAGCTCAGCCAGTTCTAGATCTGTGCTTCATTTGTTGTCCATTTACAGTGTAATACCTCATGTCATTGCCTAAATTTCTTCAGAAAGGGAAAAACTATTCACAGAGAAGGTATGGGTAGATATAATACAAGAGCACCATAAAGGTGGCAAAGGAATTGCTAGTTTCACTGTCTGATTTCAAAAAAAGCAAGGCAGTGATAAAGTCAGTACAAATTTCATCCTTGAAGAGGTGTGTCTGACACATGCAGTCACCTTTTGAGATTCTCAGATCACTTCTAAAAGCCCCAAGTTCTCACTTGAGCCAGACAGACAATGAAGGAAATCAGGAATCTCTTCCCATCTAGTTTCTTTCTACCTGCATCTGTGGTTTTGTACTTTCTCCCTGTTTAGGAATTAACGAAAGTCTAGTGTCTTCAACAGTCATTGCTGGATTTTGAATTCACTGTCAGTGGATAGTTTGTCTTCTTTGGCATTGCCTAGCTAAGAAAATATTATTTAGGAAGAGCCAGTTTCCTCAGTTTCCTTGATTCTATGATTCTGTTGCTAAATAATACCTGTCCTCATTAAATACACCGATACTTAATCTTCATTTCAGGAATTGTCCATGAATTCCAGCTGACCAGCTGATATACTTAGCATACAGACAAATGACTGCGTGAGAGAACCCACACAACTTCTACCACCATAAACTGGAGGGTTTTTTCTTTGAACATTAGACAGGAACTCCACAAAATCAAGTTTTCCTTATTCATCTCTGGAGGCATTTCCACCTCTCAGTGAGCAAAGCCAAGCATACACACATTCCTGCTTATAGCAAAGAGCAAAAAGTTCTCCTGTTTGAGAAAAGTGTATCCCACAAAAGCTATCAAAAGTAGGTGCAACTTTTTGTACCTGTGATAACTCTTCCAAATTGGCAGAAGAGGCACTTTTCATTACCACAGATTTCATGTGAGACAGGAATGAAAATGTTTTGTTTCAGGCACCCACTCAAGCAGAAGACTGATCCATCACAGAACTTCCAACTCTCTCCACACTATTATCAAAAGCAGCTTAAATGTCACTATACTGTTAAATAGGTTAGTCTCAAGTGGTGTTCCTGTAACAAAAGCCCTTGAGTAAACAGCACACTTTTCTCAAAGTGGTTATAAAACCACATTCTTTATTATTTTTATTGTCATAACAGCCAGTGTTACCAGGTGCCTCATTACAGCTGGAAGAGGGTACCTCCAAAAAGGAGATAAAGCACTTTTTTCTATGCTAGTCTCAATATTTATATTAACATTAACAAATAACATTTTTCTAAGACCTCTCCGTAATATTACTAGAATGTCTTTGTATTACTACTGGAGTTTATTTACAGACCAGACGAACAAGCCCTTAACGAGCTGAAAAGTGGGTTAATTTCCGACACAAAAGTACATCCCTTTCTTTTCAACGCCAGCTGCTCTCACACCGATCTTTCTGCCACGGCCTGCACTCACAAACCGAGCAATTTCTATTTTAAGAAACGTTAAGTTCTTAAAATAATTAACACTTCTTGGGCGCTTCGAAAGGCTCCCAGGAGAAAAACCCTCCAGCAGGTCACACACACATCCCACACCCGATAAAAACCTCCAGCAGGTCACACACACCCCCCGCACCCGAGAAAAACCTCCAGCAGGTCACACACACCCCCCGCATCCCCTCCCCGCTGCCCACGGTCAGCGCGCACCGAGGCGGCTCCAGGGCGGCGGAATTCCCGTCCTTCCAGCCCCTCGGTGCCCCCGGGGCCGCGGAATTCCCGTCCTTCCAGCCCCTCCCCGGCGGCCGCCGGTCGCGGGCTCCGGGCCAGCCCCGCCGTGTGCCCGGGACGTGGCGGAGCCCCTTCCCGGGGGATCCCCGCAGCCCGGCGCGGTGCTGCTGGCGGAGAAGCGCACCCGGACCCCGGGGGGAATCTGCTTTCCCACCGCGCAAGTCCTACTTCGCTTAAGTTTCCAGCACTTTCTGCCAGCAGCCGTCTGAGCTGTGGGGTCAGAGGGCTGCTGCTTTCCCCCAAGCCCAAAGAACTCGGACCCGAAAGGGTCATTCCTCAGAGCCCCGGCAAAATCCCGACCGCTCTCCCCTCCGCGTCTCTCCTTCCATGGACATATTTGGACTGAGATGCGGCTTTTCTCTGAGCGTGTTTCGGAACGAAAGCGGAGCGGGCAGCTGCCGGGAGAGTTTGGGACCAGGGAAAAGGGGAAAAAAAATTAAAAAGGACACAAAAAATTTTAAGAGAAGTAGGAAGAAAAGCAAAACTTGACAAGCCAGAGCCCTGTGCTGGGATTTTCGTTTCTTAAGGCTATTCACCATTTGGGCTGTTCACAGCTGAAAAATAAATCAGGTTCGCCTCTCTCCCTGGCAGGCCGGGCGGACTTGACCAACTTTAAATAAACACCACAGGGCCAAGGTATCAAATGATTTAATGCACAAAAAAGGGACTGCAGTGCGTCAGAGACAAAAGGCAGCTCCTGCCCTCCCCGCACCGCCCCGAGCGGGGGGAGC
>VXBA01005019.1:1198629-1211054 GCA_013399895.1 Serilophus lunatus
GACCGCCCTAGGAGCTGCAGCCCGGCCCCGTCCCTGCGGGCGTTCCCGAGCGTGTCATGGGACGGCGTTCCTGGTTCTCCGTGCAAGGGAGGGAGGGCTGCTCGGCGGGGGGAATGTGCCCCACGGAGCCGCCGTCCTGCCCTGGCCGGTCCCTGTCGCCCCCCCCCAGCCCCGCAGGGCACAGCCCGTCCTTGCGGAACCCTCCCGCCCCACCGCCCCGTGCAGCGAGCGAAAGCGCAAAGCTCCTCCCGAAACCTCTCCGCCCCGTGACTGACAATTCGAGGTTATAACTGACAAATAACCAAAATAATGCTGCTTCCCAAATGAGGGTGTGGGCAGGCGTTGTTCTTCAGATTGAACTGGTTTGAACTTTCTTAGCTCTTTGCAAATGCGTGTCTCAGTCCCCAGTTTCGCTTACAAATGCACCTGAGGGCAAAGAATGTGTCTGTGAGGTTTGAAACCGTCTCTTTCTCATGGGTGCTCTATCAGCATGTCATGCACTCAGTGGGTTTAGTTTGAGGTAACTGTGCTGCACAATTACACCACTTGCAGTCATCTGACAGTCACAGGAGCAGCCACAAATGCCTGTTGATGGTTACTTTAAGTAGCAGAGTATTCCTCAAATGCAGAAGGTACCTTCTGAAAAGCTATTTATTTCAAGGAATTCAAAGTATGAATTCCTCGGAGAGAGAGATGCTCATTACTAAAGTATCTCTTACTTCAAAAACCCCCTGTCTCTTCACACCCCTGAGGACAGCCAGGATCTCCTCCTGCTTGCGGCAGGATCAAAGATCTCTTGATACTGCTAAGCACTGATAGTTATTCATCTATTGACAGGGGCGTTTTATCACACTGACAAACAAAATAATTACTCAAACTTGCTCCTTCATTCCTGCAGCTCTTCCATCCTGGATGTCCCTTGCTGTCTGAACCATACTGTGGTCCATCACAGACCCACTTTCTGTCCTTGTCTTTGTGTGCCTTTGACTCAAGTATTGTGAATGGACCATTTTTCCCTAGAGCCTTTACTTTCAGATGTCTGTATTACCGTCTTCATTTCTGCCTTACCTACTTTATGAGCAACAAGTCCCATACCTTGAGCACCTCACATCATTCCTGGACTGTGGTGCCTACACCTGGACGTGTTTCCTATCCCTGTTACCTCTCATCCTCTTTCAAAGGCATAAAACCTCTGCTCTGCCTCCCCAATGTCAGCAGTAACCTCAAAAAGCATAATATCAGCAATTAATTCTGCTCCCAATCTGCAGAGGAATTTCACTCCCAGTTTCATAACAAAAAGGCACACTTAGACCATATGTTCCCTGTAGCATATGCCAGAGCCTTTGCCAAAACAACAAAAGCATCTGATTCAGACACAGGGGACACAGATGTTTAAAAAGTCCTGCAGGAAAATTAGTCTTGTAAGTTGAGGAAATGATACAGATGGGGTTTGTGGCTGAAAGGGTGTAAACAGAGGCATGAAGAATGGGGGTTCTTCGTTTTGCTGCAGCTGACAAATACCCAGCAGAGGTAATGAATAAGGTCATCAAGTAAGTGAAAAATTAATAGAAAGAAAATTCAAAGGGATATTTAATAGGCATAACTTAAGATATTTGGGAGGGGGAGGTGGAGGCATGCCATGTTAAGAAACAGTGGGCTACATTTCGCAGAAATTATCATGGGCTACTGGTTCAGGATTCACTTGAGCTGCTGCAGGGCCGACAAGCATCCAGCTGGAGAGAGAACAGTCTGAGCTGACAAGAAAAAGCATTCTGGTGATTGAATTCAGTTGGCAAGACATCATGGTTTTTTCCTGTTAATTAAATTGTCTTTCTTGATAGGTAGGTTTTAGCCTGGTTTCCTGTGCAGGTGAAAAGACTCTCAGCTAAGCAGGTTATCTGGAATAGCTGTACAGTTCTCACTGTTTGTTCTCCTGTAATGTGGTGTCACTGGGCCTTAGCAGTGACCCTGAGGCAATGTGGCTTCTAGTTTATATTGTCATTAGCCATATTTCAGATCAGAATAATTTATAGAACTGTTCGTGTAGGAATACTGCCAAGCAAAAATCTTGGCGTCAGGAAAATTTGTTATTAAGATAAGTGAATCTCTGTAGTGTCTGGCTAATCTCAGATGAAACTCCAGTGTCAAGGTCTATACGTTCTATTTCAGAGAGGAAAACAATCAAGAAGCATTTGCTGCTTTTTTTTTTCTACTTCATGTAAGTGCAAACACAGCAACCATGACTTGTCTAGGTGCTTCACGTACCCAGGAGTACCAGGCTAAGCATTTGCTTCAGGGTATTCCACTACAACTAGAAATTGCGTAGTTTTACTTACTCAGAGTTAATAAACTCTACAGAGTCTTCCATGGGTTTTTGTCTTGGAAAATGGGCAGATTCTGGACAAACTAGTTAGAAAATTTTAGGCTTGTACACATAAAAGAATTTCAAAGGAATAATACAGGACCTCAAAGCAAAGCAAAGCTATTCCTTCCTCACACCATCAGTTGCACCATTTCTCAAATTTTGACTTTAGAACTGTGGAGAGAATTTGCCTCAGTTTCTGAATTGTACAATGGCCTGTGGTTACTCTGTAGGTATAGCTGCTTTCCAGAAACCTCAGAACAGCTATTCAGGCTATCTGTATTAGCTACAGAGAATATGGACCACCCTGGAGAATCACTGCCTGCTGCCACAACTCCCTTGGTGGATGGATGACTAAATGATCCATCAGAGGTGATCAGAGGTGATCTGCTTCATTTATGTTTCATATGTGGTCTCTGATCACAGATCTGTCCATCTGAGATGACCAGGCATCTTTGTGTGAACTGTCCTGCTGCAGAGAGCTCCCTCCCAGCTGCACATCAGCTCTAGCTCAGGTTGGACAATGCAGCACTGTTGTAATATAATTGTTATTCTCTGTACTAACAAGCAGATATCTCTGGTGTGTCAGGAAACAACACGTCTTGTGGTTAAGATTGAAATTGGCTTTTTGCCTCCTGAGTACCTGCAGCAATTTAGCAGGTCACCTGTACAGAAAAAGCACTGCTAATCAGGACTGGGGGTTCAGATGTTTGCTCTGGACCAGGTATTGCAGAAAGCTGTGATTGATGAACCTGTGGGGAAGTGATGAGTCTGGCACATGTCAAGCACTGCATTATTTCTAAGCAGCCTCCAGCCCAAGTTGTCTGCTGGATTCAATTAAGATTGAGTCATATGAACACTGTTAATAAATGCAGCAAACACACAGAGTTTCTCAGTCTTCAGATTCAAGAGACATGATGAATTTGACCAGCATGGTTCAAGCAAATCCAGAGTATGGAATGACCCAGAAATTCACTGGTTGCATTTTGAATATTCTGCTCCAGCTGCATGAACCTTTTCTGTTAAAAGCAAAAAGGTCTCACCTACAGGTTACTATAACCAGAGAAGTGGAGATGTTTGTCTTCACTATTGGTTCAGAATTGTGGACTTTGCACAATTTTTATTTCCAAAATAGGCGTTATTAGTGCTTCCTTTTCTTCCTGGGTCAGTCAGGCACAGGCCTAAGGAGTCAGGTCTTTAGTGTAAGAGATGTCTGGTCCTACCCAGGGAGGAGGATAATTTGTCTTCCTTAGAAATCAGGAGGATGAACTAGAGCCACTCTGAGCCGGCCGTTTAATTGCCGCAGTTTCACCACCCATTAATATCGGGAGGCTTCCACCTAGTGGATAATCTGCCCTGCTGCTCTCCGGGCTGCCATGACCCAAATGTGCTTTGGAACATTTGGGTTACTTTTCCAAGGTTTACTGACAACTCTCGGTCCAAAGCAGAATAATTTCCAGAGCTGAGTGTGCCCAATAAGCAGGCACAGTACAGAGTTTGGAAAAAATAACCGAAAAGGGAACTTGAAAACCCTCTTCCATGAGCAAATTGATCCTTTTATGGGCAGAATATAGCACATGTGGTGGCAGAAGTATTTCTCCTGTTTCTGTGGATACTGCAGCTGATTTAATTATATCAGTGCTCTGTCTCTAATCATCCCTTCAAAATATTTTTATTCCCTTGAATCGAAGAAGCAGATGCAGAGCTGATAGCATCTCTGGCTAGAGACTCCCTGGCCCAGTGGAGTCTCAGAGAAGACAACAGACTAAAAGGCAAGAGAAACAAATGCATGTCCTTTAGGCTCTGCTCCTTCTGGCTCTCTTTGGATCAGCGTCTGCCTGAGAATTCAGCTTTGGAAGTGCTAGAATTTCCTAGCCATACAAAGATCTCTTTGCATCCGTGCCAGGAATGCAACCCCTCCACTTCTTAGGAGTGTAGCTGGCTGCTCAAGGCTGGCTCACTGATAAGAGCAGTTGAGAAGTGTTGGAAGAAGAATTAGTGCCTCCCCTCCTTTCTCTCCAGAGCTGTTCTTACTGACCTCTCACCCCAGACGCTCTTCAAAGTTCCCTACGGCTGCACAACCATTACTACTATTTATCTGCCAAGGAAGTCATCATTCAGGGGCTGGACAGCTGGGCAGGATGGGCAGATGTGAGGTGGACAGTGCCTGGACAGTGTTACTTCTCACATCATCAATCTGATCCACATAGACATTTACACATCCACTGAATGCTGCAAACAAGTGAGAAAAACAAAAAATTAAAACTGAATCTATAAACTAAAACTCTCGGGTGACACAGAATATACATGTTATTATAATGGAGGCATGTCAGAGTGTCTCTGCTGAGCTTTGAAAAGTCAGGGCAAATCTTCACTCTCACAATAACCTCCAGAAGATGTAGTTATATACAAAACCATTCTTAGAGAATGGTTCTTAGAAAAGGGAGTTTTGCCATGGTGAATTTTAACACACAGTCTTCAGCAGCAAAGAAATTCAAGTGGAAAATCTTATTCTGCATACTCCTGAAAAAAGTTAAAGCAGCATTCAGAGGACACATTTATAAAATACTCCTGATTGGAGGAGGGGATCTTTCTCAGTATAGTATTTTTCTCCTGATTTCCTTGCTAATGGGGGTATACATCCCATCTCTAGCAGTGGCTCTGACTCGTGTTCAGTGGATGGTTTATGTTGGGATAGGGTGGCTGAGTGATTCCTGCTCATGCCCATCAGTTCCATGTCCTGCAGGACCTACACCTGTAAGAGAGAAACACCTCTGCACGTTCCAGTCCACAGCCTGCAGATCAAACTGAACTGGTCACTACCCTCCTTCTTAAATTAGAACTGAGGACTGTAATCTGCAGCTCTTGATCACATTTTGTCTTCTGCCATCCCTGACTGAGGGTCACTAATACCTGGTAGGGCCGAGAGATAAGAAACCAGGGACTCCACTTCTGCTTGAGTGGCTGAGTCAGAACTGCATCCCCAGAGCAAGACTGAAACCTGGATAATGCATAAAACCTGCAAGTCAGGGCAATTGTAGGGTAAACATAGTCAATTTGCTGAAACAGAAGATTAGATGATGTTTATCTGAGTTTACAGAACTGCTGTTATTAAATGGTGACCATTCCTCCCCCCACTCCCAGTTTTAGTCTGTTTAGTCTTTAGTAGCTAAAAGATTTTTTCCTACCTTTGGCTCATTTTAACTAGAACAAAGTTGTTTTCTTTCCCCAAAGTTTGTATTTCTAAATAGTCCAGAGCACTGGAAAAACAGACTTTTGTTTCTAAGTGCATATTGCAAATTTTCTTGTATCTGTCTAAAGTCTCTTTTTTTTTTTGGCTGAACAGCATCTCTTCTGTGGTTTAAATATCACCTCTATTAACAGAAAAAAAAATTACAGACAGTGCAAAATACAAAACCACTGGATCTGATTTCCAGAGGGTTATATTGGCATAGAAAGATCCTTGCTAGGCTTTGGGACAGCACAGCCCTCCCTGTGTTCCCTTGTGCTGGGAATGTGGCCTGGCAGTTAACAGGAGCAGATCACTTCAAGTCTCCAGCAAATCCTGAGCTGCCAAAATAGTCTGCCTTGGCAAAGTGAGCGAGCCAGAGAACAAGTCTGATGCCCTGGTTTCTCCTTCCATCCCACAAAACTTTCTGAGACTTCTTCATTGTCCACGATCTTCATCGAGAGGGAAATCTTTACCTTTTTTTTCTGGTTTAGCGTAGAAAAAATAAAATATCATCAAAGAATAATCTCATGCTTAGGGCAGTCACAGGGTTGTGGTTCAAGTCTCATGGCCCTTGCCCAAATCTCAGGCTCTAATCTTTATTTCTTACAGCCCATACCACAGGATCACTGCATGTGTTTTTTTGTGTTTTGTCTAAAAATTTTGCTATCAGAGCTTGATGTCCTGAGGAAAGTTTGATTTCAAGGAGTCAGCAGGTTCTGATGAGAAAGTTTGTTGTAGGTTTTTGTTTGGTTGGGTTTTGTTTGGGTTTCATTTGTTTGGGTTTTTTTTCCTTAATTGCTTGGACCCTTCTGAATAGCTTCTTTTTATTTTTTAGCCCATTCCCACTGAAAAGGTGTTTATGAAATCCCACTATCCATCACCTCTTTGTATCTATGGCCACTTTCTCATTAATCTGAGCAGGAAGAACATTTCAAAGCAGTTGCATCCCAATGAACTCCATGGAAATCAATGGCTGGGTAGAGGAAAGAACCTCAGATGAACACCTCCTGCAACAAAAAGATAACTAGAAGCCAGCTGCTCTGTGGGGATGTTACAGGAGCTTGAGAGAACAAGAGAGATTGGAAACAACCAAATCATCCTAATTATCCTCTTGATAAATTCAGTCACAGCCGTATTTTTAGTGTCAAGGCTGTCTCCTATAAGATCAGTGTGCTGCATGTGTTTTTAATGAGTTTCCTTTCAAAACATCAAAAACAGGCTCCATCTCTGTGTTTGCTGAAGTCCATCCTGCATTAGGTACAAATTTTTGTTTTGGGGATTATGCATTCAGCCTTTACCCTCTGCTGCTTTAATCAACAGGAGCACAATCAGGTTCTGGGACTAAAGTTCCCTGTGTTTCACTGTGTTTTTAGCTCCACATCTTCCCACATCTGGGAGCAAGGCCAAGTCTGAACATCAAGGAAGAACTTGCAGGAGAGGGAACTGAGCAGAAGAAGCAGGCAGAGAGACTCAACAGAGCAATAAACAGTTTAAAAGAGACTCTTGCCTGACTGAGCCCTTGTACTGAACACACAGTGTGAGCTGCTGTGATCTAGTACTGATTGGACAACTATATCCCATATAGTTTCCTTTCTTCTCTAACATGGATGCAGTTGGAAGATTTCCCAAAAGAAAATACATTAAGAGAATTTCAGTTTGCAGGATTACACACTCACTATTCAAGGAATATTCAGGAGAATATATTGCACAGAATATTGTGAATATTGCACAGAATCCCTACTCTGGTTTTATACTACACACTTATCTGTGCCCATGGCTCCTCTTTTTGCATGTTCCAGGGCTGAAGTCTTAGAAACAAAATCTTTGTAAAAGTTTTTGATGGAAGGCTGTGCATTCGTAGTATGGTGTATTTGTGTGAAATCATGTTTGAACTGTACAATCAGTGAAAATGTAAAGAAGGCACAGGGACACAGTGTAATATTCTTGTTCATCATCATTTATCATCATTAAACAAAAACGTTGAGGGATTATGAAATGCACATCATGGGCAGAAACACATTTTTAAAAGATCAGGTCTTATGTCTATAATTTGGGATAACACTTCATTCTGAACAGGCAAATAAGGGCATATTTTACACACTTCTGCTTCACGGTTTTGTAAACTCTTGAACTGCAAGAATCAAAGTTTGGGATGATTGTGATAAGCAGATTTAAGCAAATCATCATGTAGTCCAGGTGGTGGGAAATTGCCAACAAATTGGAGGTAACAACAACATAGTTGGACAGCAACTATGTGTTTCATAGCTTGTTTAGAAAAAGCAATGCCACAGCTGTCAGCACCTCAGGCAAGAGCTTGTTGAAAGCCAAGTCCTGCTACTTCCCGTCCAGTGAAGTCCTGAGTAAAAAAGAGTCCCAGAATTGGCTCTTTGGGTGAAAACAACCAGAGCTGAAGAGGAATATGAGCCATATTGGGACCTGGTCCATTCTTGCTTTGCTGCTTATCAAACATGAATGAACAGGAATGATGCATCTCTTGTTAAGATGTCCAGGGATTCATATTGTCTTTGACTTTTTTATTTATTTGTTTAATAACAGAAATAAAGATGCTGCAGGAAGCAGCTCCATTTAAGAAACAGTTACATTCTGCAAAGTTTCTTTTTTTGATGTCAGGAAAGCAGCACCAAATCAGTTTGTTTATATATTTAGCTCATTGATTTTGCTCCTGTTAGCCCTGTGGGATCACCTCCAATGCATTTCCAGAGTTTATGATCAAATAGGAACACTGTGACATAAAAGAGAGTTTTCTTGTATTTAAGAATGCATGTGTGTTTTCCTGTTGCAAACAAGAAAGTTGACAGATGACAAATTCTGGATGGCATTTGAACTAAACTTTCACTAGACTGGCAGCGTCTTTATGTTTATCTTTGGTGGAATGACCTTTCAATGTGTAAAGGCCCTAGATGCTTCCTGATTAAGTTATTCTTCCATGTGAGAAACACTTTCAGCTCAGAGGAATTACATGGGAACAGCTGATGAAGACATCTGGTTTCTCACAGCCTCCTGCTCAAATTTCAAGAAAAATGGAGAGAGGATGTTCACCTGAAATATAAAGCTGCAGTGAAATTCATTTTTTCTTGGATTTTTTCCTTTGGTTGCAGTTCCCAGTGCTGTCTGTCATTACAACCAGATGTTTTAGAAGACTTGATAGTGTTGATGAACTATATGAAAAAAGAGGAATGATTCTTCTGGTTTTGACCTACTGGTAAGACTTCTTCCTCTCAGTAAAAAAGTAACTGATAGTAAAATAAAAGAACATTTTGATGCAGCTAAAATAAAAGAGCATTCTGAGCCTTCTTCATTTTCTCATTTTTAAAAATTTTAATCATTTGGCAATTCCTTTTCCATTTAATTACGAATTATTATTTAATTAGTTTACATTGCTCAGCTCCCATCTTGACCTAAGTCTGCTTTCCTACCTGCCTGCTGTGAGGGAAGAGGCTTGGCTGTGTCTGTATGTGTGTATTCAGCAGCTGAGAAATTCAAATAACTCAGATATTAGCTCTGTCTCCTTTTCAGCTAAGTCAGGTAAAACATAAATACATTTCATTTAGATGAAGCATTAAGTTTTGGGAGGAGAATAAACATATAAAACAAACAACAAAAATTCAGGGTTAGGAACAGAAAACATGTTCTCAGGACATGGTTTAAGTTCAGGGCCTTTTCCTGGTTGTACTCCACAACTCTGTGCCACATCCCAGGTAGCTCACAGGAGTCTGGCCAGCCTGACCAGGGGCTGGGTAGCAGTTGTGAGGAGACCTCTAAATTTTGCCCCAGGTATTTCTATTGCACATCTATTACACATTTCTTACAATTATTACATCTATTACAATTTCTATTACACAAGCCTCCATATTTCAAGAGTTATTTTTAGCCTCACCGTTCTTTGGAAGGACAATTTGATGCTCCTGTTGTTCTTTGGAAGGATAATTTGATCTGTAAAGGAAGACAAATCAAAGTGATTAGATGTAAATGAGGCTGGATATAAAGACTAGCCTCCTTGCATGTAGTGAGGATGACAAAGAGCAAGAAAAGATTGTATTTAAGTTTAGTTTCCTTCCTCTTGCTTCCCAGCAGGGCTCTGACCTCACTGTCCTGCATCTTACACATCACTGCTGCTCAGTGTTTTGCTGGATGAGAACAACTCCCCAAAGATGCTCTCCCAGACTTCTCCCTTCCTGCCCTGTGCTCTTTTGGTTGTGTTTTGGAGGTAGCTCATTTTTTTGCATATGGCAGAATAATTAAAATATTTTGGTAACCTTACCTTTACAAAACTACATAGCTCTGAAAGAGAAGGTGACTGTTCCACATTGCTGCTGTCAATTAAGTTCCTCTTCACAAAATAGTATATCATAGATTCCTAGGCTTTGAGTTGGAAGAGGAACTTGTAGATTGTCTTGTTCCAACCCTCAATATGGAATTAAATTATCTGTGTAGAAGTATCCCCTGGTTTCAATCCCTTTTTTAGCACACAGGCTTTGCCAGGAGGCATTGCTGATCCACATGCACTGTGCCAAGGCTCCAGGCTGCCAGGTGTGGATCCCACAGATCCACTGGTGAATGTGGGACCTACAGAGCAGCAACTCCTGCAGTGCTGTGGGTTGATTTGCAGCTCCACAAATCACTCCTGAATGCCACCCAGATGGTTTGCATGCACATCTTTGGCTATTCAAAACCCATGCTAAGAGGATCCCAGAAATTCAATATATATTAAGCTTTCTGTGTTTTAGATACAATTTTAAAAGTTACTTCAGCCACCTCTATCTGCATCAATGTGCTAAAATAACTTCTTCCAGATATATGTGCCTGGCAATAATCTTGCCTGTTTAAGTTAAAGAGAGGAAAATATTACTGTGTGAGCAGCAGGCATGAAAATACCTAGTTTTATAAGTATATAATCAGTTTTCCCTATGATGTTGCTATTTTGGAAGAGGGAGAGTATTTAAGAGTGCTTGAATATTTAATATGTATACAAAGTGAATTTCTTCCAGAATAAGAGTGCTGTGATTAATCTGCAGCAACTGCATGTGAGGGTGCTCCCACTCTGCCTGTGCAGAGCTATTCTGATCCTAACTCAGCTTCTCAATAGCTAAAGAAAAAGAAAATTTTCCATAAAAATTCTCCCATTAAGCCCTTTTTTTTTTTTTTTTTTTATAGCGACAACAGTTTAATGATGTCAGCAAGGATTTTTATGTTGGATATAAAAAGGAGGGCGCTTCCAGAGGAGTTTCCAGAAACCATTGCTTGGTGCTTCTGCTGAAACTGCTGATGGAGGACAACACTCAAGGCTTCTTCCTTCGAAACTGCTCTGTGACATTGCCACCACCCTGATGTCATTTGTCCCAAATCTCTGTCGCTGATGCCAAGTTCTGCTTTGTGATACCACCTCTGCTTGGGTTTCTGAGTGGTAACTGATGGTCCCTGCTACACAGGTTGGTTTCATGGTCCCAAACAGCAGCGCTGAGAAATTATGCCCTGCAGCGCGTCTGTAACACCTCGTTATGGCTTACAGGGAAGGAGAAGAGGCAGACACGCCTCTTCCAGCAGCACCTCTGCTCTTGGTGACCCCCTTAAGCTTCCACACATCCCCTAATATTTACAATGACCCGATCCTGTGCTTATGCGGTGCGTTGTCTGGAGCCAGGGGTACATATTTATGGGGGTGGACGCCATAAGAAATCATGGCATTTGCTTGTAATTCCAGGGTTTGGGTTGGAAGGGATTTTACAACTCCTCTAAGGACAGCTTTCACCAGCCCGGGTTGCTCCAAGCCCCGTCCAACACGCCCATCCTTTTCCAGGGGCTGAAGCTCGGGGCAGAGGCATATCCGATGTTATCCCAAATCACCCACAGTCCCTGTCCCACACCCCCCGAGGAGAATGGGATCGGTCTCTTTGTCATTCCCTCCCCAGCACAGCCATGGAACTCCCGCCGGGGCTGCGGGCCAGCGGGGCTTTCCCAGCCCGCGGGATCCGGGGTGGGCTGGGAACGGGACCAGCCCGGGACTGGGGATGGGGTCAGGGCTGGGACCGGGATCAGGACTGGGATCGCGATCGGGGCTTGGCTGGAGCTGGGGCTGGGGCTGGAGTCGAGGTTGGGATTAGAGCTGGAATCCGGATCGGGGTAGGGCTGGGCTGGGATCAGGGCTCTACTTCAGGGTGGGGGATGAGCTAAAATCAAGGCCGGGAAGGTATCGGCATCGGGGTTGGGACTGGGATCAGGGATAGGATGGGGGCTGGGATCGGGTCTGGGGTGGGGGCTGGGATCGGAGCTGGGGATGGGATCGGGACTGGGGTCAGGGATCGGAGCTGGGATCAGGGATCGGAGCTGGGATCGGGTCTGGGAGCAGGGATAGGGTCGGGGTTAGGGATAGGATCGGGAATGGGATCAGAGCTGGGATCAGGACTGGGATCGGGATCGCGATCGGGACGAAGCGAATCTTCCCGGGCTGCCGGCGGCCAATCGCGGCCGCCAGGGCGCGCCCCCGCGGCGCCGTTGCCGCGGGCCGTGCCGGGAGCTGTAGTTCCTCTTCCGCCTTCCCGCCATTCCGTAGGCCGCCGTCGGAACCACAACTCCCAGCAGCCCGCGGGGCCCCTCCGCGCCGCCCCCGGCCGTGCCTACGACCCCCATCGCGCCCCGCGGGGCCGGGAAGGAGAAGCGGCTCCGGGAGCGCGCGAGGCGGCGCCTGCGCGGAGCGCGGCTTCCTGAGCGTCTGGTGGCGGCCGCCATTTTGTGGTGCCGCTTCCCTCTCCCGCTCGGGATCGGCGGCCGCGGGACCCGGAGCGGGGGCGCCGCGGAGCGGGGGGAGCCGGG
>VXBA01005019.1:1211291-1239206 GCA_013399895.1 Serilophus lunatus
CCGGAGCGGCGGGGCCGGCGCTGGGAAAGTTCTTTGTGCTCTGCTGGTGGGGGGTGGGATGGGGAGCGCCGGGAAAAGCGGGAGGGATCGGTTTTCCCTCCCACTGGATAACAGGGCACCGGGCCCTGGGAAGAGGAGTCGCTGGGTGTTGTTGGCCGGGTCTGTCCGCGCGGTTGGAGGCACTTGGGGGCTGTCATCGGGTTTCTCTTTAAAAATACAAATGTGAGCTTTTTTGAGGAGGGTGGGAGGGTTGCTCTTGAGTTCTTTTTAACTCTGCCCGTGCGGCTTTGGTGGATTTTCTTTGTCCTGTGGGTTTTAAGGGGTGGGGGCTCGTCCGTGTGGTCGGGAGCTGTTGGTTGTTTTAAGGAGTGGGTGAGTTTTAGTCCCGGTGGCCGGAGGGTGTTTTGGGCTCTGTGTCCCTCGGGCTGCCCGGGTGGCAAACACGGCTCAGGACGGTGCGAAGAAAACCTTTAGTTTTTGGCACGGTAGCCTTTAGAAAAGCCTTCAACAACCCGGCTCGAAGGCCGCTTTCAAGAAGCCCCTGAAACACAGAGAAACGTCCCCTCGTTTTGTTGTCACCCCCAAAATGATGACTCGGCGTTTAAGGCTTCTCAAGGCAATTTGTGCTTTTTTTAGTCCTTTCTGTGCCCACAGAAGTTGTTTGAACTCGGCGGTGGTGCAGTGGAAGTGCTTGGCCCTCGCTGCCCGAGGTGCAGAGTTTAAATAAGCACCTCTGAAATACTTTCTGGGTCGGTGCCCGCACGGGCCGAGCTTGCTTGGCCCTGACGGTGGACATGGGTTTGGGTGTTGCTGTAGAATGGGAGGAGGGAAAAGGGCAAAGTCACACAGCATTTGACTCAATTTTATTTTCAAGGTTCTTTTCTTCACATTTGACTCCTTTTCTACATTTTTTTTCTAATAAGTGCTATGTCTCCAGTAAGTTTTAAAATGTTCTTTTGCTGCTTTGGGAGGGAGTTCTTCTCATTAACACATCTTTAGTCACTGACAGGGAAAAGGCACATTTGTACCAGGATGTCTGAAACAGCATCTCTCCACGTGACTGTTTAATTTGTCAAACTAATAAACATCTCCAGTAATTTCCTGGTGGTTCTGCATTACCCACAGTCACATAGGATTTCTTTCCTGTAATTATCTGAGGGCTTTTGGCATGGAAGACCAAAATTTTGCTGTAGCATTTCTTCCATCACCCTCTTGTCCTCGCTTTTGCCTGAAATACTTTTAAATTGGGAATTGCAAATCGTGTTTTAAAGATTATTATCCTGGGAAATGCTTTACATGTGGAGCACTTGTGAGGTCATAAATAAAACTCCAAGAACAACTAAAAATATTGAAAGTTGAACTTCTGAGTTTTCTTTGGTTCGTGGTTTTGAATTGGTTTGGGGGAAGGGGAGGAGGGAGGAACAAATGGTTTCAGTGGCTGTTTGACCACGTGCAGAAGCACTTGGTTGATAAATTAAACAGTATGTTATGAGTGGCTTTGGTATTTCATTTACCCCTTCGGGAGGGAAAACCTAAACTTGTAAATTGGGAAGGAATTTTCTTCTTCAACAATTACAAGCAATTTTTGTTTTAATTATAGAAAGAAAACACAACCACCTGACCTTTATACCCACCTTGAATCTCTCAGAAATGAGGATTTTTGCCATTTTCAGGTTACAGGGCTGTTAAATCGTTTTCAGTCATGAACTTCTGAGAATTCACAATGTTTTCTGATCCTTAATATAGAAAATAGGGAGAATTTGCAGTTTTAGTTCTCACATTTCATAACTAGTAGGTCTTTATAGAGATGTGAAGAGTAACCTTCCATATTTTCTGCTGGAAAGCTTTCCAGAAAGGAGAGCCTTTCTGTGGGATCTGTCACATAGAGTTTTTTAGCTGGTCCTAAAATGAGCTGTGAGCTTCTGATTAGGTTTTTTTTTTTTTTTGTAAATAGAACACTCCAAAGCTCTGTTTTCTGGGAGTACTATCAGACCTCCCAGGCTGTATCAAAGTCCTGCTTCTACTCCAAAGTGGAAACTAAACCCTCAGAAACCTGATGTGCTGCTGTGTTATCAGGTCTCATAGATAACCAGAGGAAAAGTTCCAAATTCGTCTGTTCCTCTGGTTAAAGGTTTGAGGAATGGTTTGTGTGGCTTGTGGGTGCTCAGTGTCTTCACAGGCAGTCACTGAATCCCCACAAGTTGTTCTCTGTCCCATCAGCCTTGCCATGCTGTGTTCCGGGGCTCCTGGGATGTGGAGAGGCTGCAGAAATAAGGCTTCCCTTCTCTCACACTCCTCTCAGTGCAGCTCTCCTGCTGCTCAGGGTGGCTACAGAGGGGATTTTGGCATTATTTTATTTCCAGTAGCCCCCTAGGCAGAGATGCTGCAGGAATTTTTATGGGCTCTTCATCATTTACCTTATTGCTTATCAAGGTTTCTGCTTTGAAATATGGAAGCTGCCATTTCTTGCCTGTTGTCTGTGTGAGAGTGAAATCAGGTTTAATGTTCCCTCCAAAAAGGGTTTAGAGGGGCCCTGTGGACCTAAAAGCAGTGGCTGTAAATGTCCCTTTCTTCCCTCCCTGTCTGGGGTACAACAGAAACCTGTTTGCCTTCACAAAGGATTTTTCTGCTCCAGCCAAAGTTTTTCTAAAACTTGAGTCCTGGTGCATCCTCCTGGTGTTCTTTGGGTAGTTCTACAAGATCCCTGAGCTCCCAGCAGCACATTATTGTTTGTGTAATATACTGAAATGTATATCAGGATACCTATCTGTGAGCTGGGGTTGTGTGCCTGTTTATTAATTGGTGTTTAAGTGCCTCATACTTGCAGAAGGCAGCAAACTCTGTTGCCTGTGTGCACAAAGCCACAAGTTTTGCTGCCCTGTCACATTAACCACAACAGCCTATAAAATATAGTAAGTGCTGCTTCTCTGAGTTTTGTATTTTTAAAAAAAGTTTGTGTAATGTATCCTCTGGACTGCATCAGTCCAAACTGATGGAAATACTGTGCAAGAGCATGTTAAGAGTCTCAGGTTTTCTTCAGGTGCGGTTCTGATCCTTCTGGTTTCCCAGAGTAGAATAGAAAGTGGTGTATTGTGTTACATCTGGGGAAGGGGGAGTCTGGGTGCAGCAGGAGGGAGTGAGAGCACCAGCTGAGGCAGGTTTTGTGTTTCCAGACAGGTAAGGTGTCTGCTCTAACGTGCTGAATATGCATTTTCTTCAGTGCTGTAATAGTCACACATTTAGACTGAAGTTGTTTGTTTTTAAAGTCATCTCTAACTGTACTGAGGGAGGTGATGTTGCTGCAATCTGCCTGCAAGGCATGAAAGTAACCATCGTGGGTTTTTTATCGTATTGTCTCACATTTGTAGAGGTTTGTATTTCCATATTTTACATCCATTTTGAGAGATTTGGGTCTCTAGGTGTTGTCCTTGTTAGAGGAACCTTTATTGTGCAGCATTCTCAGTGTGTGGATTACTTGAGTTGTGGAGTGTTGGCAACTCCTGAAAGGTGAGGCTGCCCCTGACTGTGAGGATGTTAAACCTCAGGGCAGGATTTGTCACTGCCTTCAGAGAATTCACAGCTCCAGAATTCCTCTGCTGACTCTTATGAAGAGGCAGCTTGTTTCCTTCTTACAACGGTCCTGCTGAAGATTCAGTGGTGTTGGAAAATCAGCTGATGCCTCTTCTAGTAGCTGGTGTCATTTATCTCCCTTGAATTGAATAGATTTCTGAGGAATGGCTTTTCCTGACATCTTTTTGGTCAGATTCTTCAGATTGCTTTTCAGACTTCTTGTGTTTCCAAAGTACATATTAATACTATGCAGAAGAGGGGGATATTTGGGGTTTTGGTGGTGTTAATTGTCCTCAGTGTATCTGATTTTGCAGCAGAAATAGTGTTGGTAGGAGTTGACTGTATTTAATGTCCTGGCAGTGCCAGTGCGCAGGTGCTGTGAAGGCACAGAGTTCTGTTCTAAATGCACAAAGGAACCAAGTAGTAGCTGTAAGTTCACTGACCCTTTATGTGGGGATTCCTACTGGTAATTATATTTTCCATCTGATTTTAGTAGTATCTGCAAAGGTTGTTTCCACTTAAAGTTATTAGTGATCTACAATTTAATCTTGGTGAATGATTAACAAAAAATTAGTTAATATTTCAGAAAGAAAGTAAGGACAAATGTTTAACTGCTTGTCTTCAGACTAGAGAACTGAACAATCAGTGAGATGGACAATTGGTCCTGTAAGAGATCTTACAGAATTCTGCAGTTTTTAACTTCTCTACAGAAATGCTCCGTAACAATACAGGCTTCTGTTAATGACTTGTGTTAATTCATGTGTATTTAGTAAAAAAGTAATGAGCACATCCAAGATTTTAATGGATGTTTCTATATTCAGGTGATGTGATAGATACAAGAGGCTCTGGATCTCATGTAGCATCAGAGTCCTGACAGAGAGCAGAGCTGTTCATAGTTTTTGAGAGCATGACACAAACAAACACCTGTTGATAACATTGTGTGATGTTCAGATGAAAAAACAAACAGTGCCCACTTTAATTCTGCTGAAGGCAGATGAAAGTCCACTTGTCACACGTGGGAATTGCCTTTCAGAAATGTTCCAGGGGAGCAGCAGTGTCAGGGCACAGCTCTGGCTGGCTCAGAACAAACCGGTCAGCGCATACACACAGCAACTCATCCTGGCTCACACTTGTGTCCACTCAAGTGTTAACAGCTCAGACTGACTTGAGTCCTTCTGTTCCAGAGCAGAGCAAAATGGGTAAAATGGATATTCTTTAACAGCTGAAGTTCTGCTCCTCTGGGTTGTGTTTCAGTACTTGGTGCCTTGACAGGCTTATTTGGGGGGATGGTGAATGACCCTGTGCTGATGGCTTTGGATGTGTGTTACTGTGACGAGCCTTTCTGCCAAGTGATCACTCTGGTTATTATTTGATTACAAATTTGTCACGTTTTGAAGAAGAATTTAGTTTTGCATTCATGACTCCTCAGCCATCCCTGATAAATCTTGGGCTCTTAATCTAAACTTGATTGATATTTCAAAACTTGCAATTATTTCTCAAGATTTACAAATTAAAAAAGTCTGGATAACATTAAAATAACCCTGTCAGGGTTTTGGGCAGTATTACAGAGGTGGGAGCTGTTGAGGTAGATGCTGTGTGGAGCATTCCTGTGGCATAATGCTGCAGAAATTGTCTTGTCTGTTGGTGAGTGGGCTGGTTTTCCAAATGTTCAGCAAAACAGAAAAGTTGAGTTGGTTGCTTGCAAGGCAGCACAAGTTGTCCAAGAGCTGCTCCTGAGCTCAGGGAGTTCCATGTGGGTTCGTTCCCAAATTCAGAAGAGCTCTTGATGAGATGCTCAGTGGGATGTGGAACTTAAAATATCTTTGCCCAATCAGGTGCTTGTTGTACCCAACATTCTTGAGCAATGTTCTTCATGCTTTTGACATTCCTCTGCCAAGAAAATGGTTGGCAGCAGGATTTGGTGTCCAGGGTTCTGTCTGAATCAAGCTTAACATGGCCAGCTTTGTAATTTAGAAACCATATGAACTCTTCATTAAAGAATTTGGAAATACTGCCTTTAAAATACCTGGGAGATGTTTAAATGAAGATCTTTTCATAATCATTTAAGGTTTTTAAATTGTAATTACGGTTTAAAAGGTGAAAATTTCTGCTTTAAAATCTTAATTGTTTGTTTGTTTGTTTCCTTGTGTAGCTATGTAGGAAACCTGTCCAGAGATGTGACTGAGGTTCTCATACTTCAGTTATTCAGCCAGATTGGACCATGCAAAAGCTGTAAAATGATAACAGAGGTAAGGCCTTCCACATCTGGGGGGGGGGGGAAGCAAATGTAATGGAACTTTATCCTAAGTTGTCCAGAATGAATGGAGTTAAGGATTTCTTTTCACCTTACTGGTGATGGGTTTTTTTAGGCTGATTCTGTTTGGCTTTGGGGTAACTCTTTGCTGAGGAGACCTTTTATTAGCTGGGGATGAGATTCCACTTTATCTAAAAGATTGTTCCCACTTCTTTTCAGAACCACATTGTTCTGGTGATCATTAACTTTATTATATCAGTGTCATTCACAGTTATTTTGTACATTTTTAATTTTATTTGAACATGAGCCTCAGAAATTCTTTTCCCTCTTGAATAAATGCTACTTCACTATGCATGGAAAGTAAGAAATCCTTCAAGATAAGCTTGGCTGTTCCTGAGCCTCTTCTGTGCCAGTGCAAATAGCTTGTGTTTGTGCCTGTCTGCTCTTAAATTATTTTTTTCTTGAAACAAAGTGACAAAATTTCCATAGTATTCCAGATAAGTTCTTTTGCACAGAGTGCTGGTAAGTATTAAAACTTTCCTCTCTCCATTGCAAATACTGTGGTGTTTGCAGTGGGTTGGTGGCCATTTCCCTGAGCTTGTTGGCCCATCCTAGAAAACTTCTCACTCCCTGGTATCTTTCCTTCCTTCCTTCTGTTTCTATAACTGATAAACTTGGAGTGGGCAATGACTAATTGGAATCTCTACTGGGTTCAATCATAGGTCCTTCAACCCTGGTTTCTTCATGCTCTTCCCATGTTTTACTACTTATGCTTCATACTGACTTTAATTACAGATTTCTTTAGGACAGTCACATTAGGTTTTTGTCAAGATTGTTAATGGAAGAATTAAAAGGCAAGTCTTGCATCCAGACTTCTTTAGGGATGCCACGAGAGACTCCTCTGTGGGCTTCTTTTCCTTTCAGTGTGACACAGCTTTATGTTTGGTGGGGTTTAGCTCTTTATGATCTACTTACTGCTTCTTTGTTCCCTCTCATCTTTGTCTGGGCTAATAATTTCCCCTGTGACACTTGGTTCTGCCACACTTACTGTAAGCTGGTTGAGGAAAGATAACAGAAGGTTGACAGAGCACAGTTGTTAGTTTTTCTCTGAAGAAACAGTTTGGATTGTCGTATGCTCTGCAGAAATCAGAGGCTGCTGCTCCAGCCTTGGGGTGATTGAGAGCTGTTAGCAACAGTTTGGTTTCTTGAGAACCAGAGCAGAAATTCTAACACTCACTTTATCGTGATTGAGGCTTTGTGGTTTTGAGATTTTGCATAAGTGGGGCATTTTATGAAATAAGTAGATCAACACAAACTACTGGCACTGAACTGAGCACCTGTCACCAAGTCAGCAAGTGCAGGTTGAATTCTACACCAGGACTGGCCCATCCTGCAGCCAGTGAGTGCTCAGCCTTTCACAGGACCCGAGTCCACCTTCAAGTGGTTCTTACCTGTCCAGTGTTACTACCACCATCAGCCAGCTTTATACCTGAAAGTTCTGAAAACTTCTGGGATTTTTTCCCTTTTTAGCCAGGTGTGTCAACTCATTCTTTTTAATTGGTAGGATGGGACATGAACTGTCAAGTGTTTAGACTTTTCAGGTGTTTATTTTGGGGATATATAGTACTCAGAGGGTGGTGGGACAGCATTTGCAGGTAGTTTGCAGACATTCAGATCTTCTGGTGTTCAGACAAGTTCTCAGTGCTGAAGACTTCCCTACCATCTAAAAATAAAGTTGCATTTCAGTTGAGGCATAAACTGCACCAAATTTGCTAAAGAGGCCTTAAATGGATTTCCCAAGTGCTGTGGGAAAAGGGGTGAATTGAGGCTTTCAGTTTTGGGGCAGCTGAGCTGAGTGTGCTTGTAGAGTGCTCTGTGACTGAAACTCCTTTTTTCATGATCTCAGGTCCATCTTCCTGCTGTTCTTTGTGCATCAGGGAGAGACCTCTGGTACTGACAGTGTTAGAAGGTTGGCCTCAGGCTGCTCGATCATTTTAGGTGTATAAAGGCCTTGTGATCAGTTCAACTGTTGAATCTTAATGGCTTCCCTTGTTCAGATGCAGACAGAACTATGTTTGGAGATGTACAATCTAATTTTAGGGGGATTGATTAGAATTTCTTCAGAGTAAGTGTGTTGTAGTTGTCAGAAGTTAAGCAGTAATACTGGGAAAGGCCTGCTCTTGTGTTAGAGCTGTGTTCAGCCTGGCAGTGGAGGAGGTTGATGTGCAAGACTACTGATGCCAGAGCAGTTTCTGAGTGCCAGACCCTTCCCTGTCCATGTAAGAAATAATCTGTTAATTTAATAGTAGGTTTTATAATTTTTTGGCCCGTGTATGTGCAGAGTAGTTAATGGAGATGTTTTGGTTTGAGTTTTTGTCCTCCTTTTGTCTTTGAGGTAGATCAGCTTTGGCATTCCAGTCAGCCTTTCCACTTGATCAACTTTGCACTTTATCCTCTGGTACATTAATTACTTCAGTGATCCCTGTCAGTTATTTTTTTAAGGGTGATTTGGTAGGCCATCCTAGAAAGACAGGTTGTACCCAAGGTTTAAGAGGGTTAACAGTCAATTAATTAGTATCTTTTTCCTTCAGTCAAACTATTTTTTTTTGAAAGATTATTTTCCAGTTGTTGGATATGGAATTTTTCACTTCAGACTGAGAATGTGCAACTTCTAGGTTGGTGTCTGCTTGTGATTTTCAGTCAAATAGAAGGAAAGACTTTTTAAGTGGGACAAGAGAAAATTGGTGAAAATGTATCTGGGGAACAAGCCTTTCAAGCTTTGAGTATATACATGAGGGAGTTCACCATTTTTGTTCTTCTCTCCATTCTCCTCCTTTCTTTGCTCCTTCCCATCCAGTCTGCAGATCACTTTTCTGGTATTTGAATTATTTTTAGTTCGATAAACTTCGGTCCTTGTTCAAAGTAAACTACCTTCTGAAATGGCTAGACCTTTAATAAAAAGTCCACCTTAATAATTTTTGAATTTAAGTGTAATGTCAAAGGCAATTTCATAAATCTGATGCAAATCATTCTGAAAGTTTCTAGCTATAAGTAATATATTTTCCTGGATTTTCTTCTCAGCAACCCGATAGCAGAAGGGTCAACTCTTCTGTTGGATTTTCTGTTTTGCAGCATACAAGCAATGACCCTTATTGCTTTGTGGAATTTTATGAACACAGAGATGCAGCTGCTGCATTAGCTGCTATGAATGGGAGAAAAATTTTGGGAAAGGTAAGTTGCTTACATTATAGTCTTAGGTTTAAAGCGTATAAATTTGTGTGAAAATATTAACAAACATCTTCAACAGTTTTTATTAAGAATATATATTGATAATCAGTATTTTAAAAATATTCTTTCAAAAAGCCTTGTTTAGCAAGTGTGTCATTTGAGATGTTTAAATTATGATGGTGTTTTATATTGAATGATTGTGGCCTTATGAAAATGGCTGCTGCAAATCATGATTTGTAAATGTTGACAGTTGTAACCCACCCTTGAATGAACTTATAAAATGTAAGAATTTTGTGAATTTATACTAAATCTTATACTTGTTTTCAGGAGGTCAAAGTAAACTGGGCAACAACACCAAGTAGCCAGAAAAAAGATACATCCAGTAAGTAATGTAATGCCACAGTCTCACTTGTACGCAATTACTTCACAACGTGGTAATAATTTGTCATAAATGCATTTAAACGTAACTTCTCTCCTTCCCATGTTGTGTTTAGTAGAGATTTGCAAACTAATTCTTCTGTTTCTGCTTTACAACTGGGGAAACAGGAGTGGACAGATTAAATTGGTGCTGCTCATCCAGTGGAATCCTGAGCGTTCCTGGTTCCCAGTGCTGTGCGCAGAGCATCACTTTCTCAGGAGTTGCAATTTTGGATAGCAGTTAAATATTTGATTAGTAAATTATTTATTTTCAGATCACTTCCATGTGTTCGTTGGGGATTTAAGTCCAGAAATAACAACAGAAGACATCAAGTCAGCATTTGCTCCTTTCGGTAAAATATCGTAAGTATCATCATAAACATTTCCAATATCAGTCAGAAAACAGAACAGTCAGAATTTGTTTCTAAGCTGAAATGTTATTTCTTATGTGTTGAGATAATTTTTCTGATGTTAATGTTGTTGTGGTGGGTGGGTGGTAAAGAGGGGTTGTATCTCATGGTTGCAAATACAGTGATGTAATTGTGCTCTGGTTTGCTGAAAGCAATGTGCTTTTAACCTACTTTATATGCTAATGTCCTTTAACTTTTTAATAAATTTCATTACTGTTCCTAAGTGTGACCTTTTGGTGTTGAGAATGTGTACAGAGTAGTGATTTGAAATATTGTATCCTGGGTGTATTTTGTATGTGTTCTTACTGCATTTCATAGGCAGTGTGGAAATTGGGCAATTGGAATATAATTCTGTGAAGCAGAGAGTGAATAACTTGTGAATGTTCTAAAAAAATCATAATACTTACGAGAATGAAATCTACTTTTTTGGCTGATAATGGGATGAATTAAGATTATAATATCAAAATGGAAAAATGGTGGCTTTATGTGCACATTTCTGCCAGTTAAGAGAATGTTTCTTTAAATTTCTCATAGACAGCTCAGGTGATGTTCAATCACCTGGTGTTCTAATTGAACATATTAAACATTACAAAAATCCTTATGAGTGCTAAAGTGCTTAAGAATACTGCTACAAAAAAAGTCTATTAATCTTCTGTCACTTTATCTTGATAAAAATCTTTAGTTGCACATGAATGTTTTTATACTACTTTACAGGAATATATTTCTAAGAACAAAATTCTTATTTTTCTCTTGTTCTGTACGCATATTTTTAAATGAATCATAAATCTTATTTCTTACCTCTGCTGTTTTGTTTACTTTGCTTTTTGTCTCTTAATGTGGTAAGTAGTACTGTTTTAAAAATCAATTTAAAGAGAATAATTCAGGTTTCTGTTTCTCAATCTATATTTATACCTGAGACCTGCAGTTTTTCTAAAGTCCAAGTCACAATTAAAAGTAATAGCATTCTGGTTATTTTGCAGAATTGCTCATAAGAATGGACAGGATCTTGAAGGCTAACTGCAAGGAACTGTGCACACTGGAACTCAGTTGTAGATTTTTTCTCATTTCTATTTATTCTTATTATACATTATTTATATATACATATTTTAGTATTTACATTTTAACATTCTATATTCAGTGCAGTTCTATATTTCCAATCATTTTAACTTACTCACTAAAATTTCTGTGTAAATTTGTTGTTTTCGTACTGGTGTGCTTAGCATTGTTGTTAGTTTTATTCTCCTTTCTTAAATTTCTGAAAATGTCAATTTTTCAAAATTTACAGCTACCCAAACTCCAAAATGATGGTAGAGAATTGACCAAGAAAAATAAAGAAATCTGTTAACAGGCCATGTATGCCTTTTAATTCCTATTTTTTCCTCTTTTTCGATTTTTTTAATATTTCATATATTTTGTATCACTAGGCAGAAGACATTTAACTATTTAGAAAATGCATGGTAAATTAGATAGAATTGTTACAGTAATTTATAGAACAGTAAACCTTAGAGGACCCTAGCCAATAGAATATTAGAAAAGGAAACTTTGTTTCTCTTATACTTCAAATTTGAACATTCTAGTTATAGCCAGTATAGGTTATGTGCATAGGTTGCATGTTTATTACATGTTATTTTTTTTGTCCTACTGCTTTTTTCTAACAGGTAAAGAAGCAATAGGGAGAGTTCAGGAATGACTGTAGTTTTAGGGCTAACTGAATTTATAAGAAAAAATTATGCTCACGATACAGTGTGTGTGGTTCCTTTTAGTTTTTATTTTGCAGGTTATTAATATTACCCTCATATAGCTGTGCTTCTTTTCACAGGGATGCACGGGTAGTTAAAGATATGGCAACTGGAAAGTCAAAAGGCTATGGTTTTGTATCTTTTTATAACAAACTGGTGAGTACTCACACTATAGATTTAAAATAGTTCCTATTTTCCACTTAGTTTGGCTTGCTTGTGTATTTGCTATTTTTTAACTTTACTAGGGGAAATCAATTTGCACATACAGCAGCTGCATGTGTGTTTAGGACAAGATGGGGACACTCTGTAAATCATTTTCCTTAAGTGTTATCTGTAGGAAAACACAGACAGTTCGGGATTTTAGGCATATAAAGCCCTTTTGTGTGGTCACGAGTCCTACAAGTCAGGAGTCTCTTTTGATCTTCTGTAGCAGTTGTCTGGAGTTGTAATCAGAAGAATAAGTTGGAATTTTTTTTCTTCAGATTTGCAGATGCCATAAGATACTGCACTTAGCTGCCTTGGTTCAGTGTGTTTTTCCAGTTACATTTTGTTTATTCTGTGTTACAGCTGAACTGATGAGGAATAGCTGTTTTATTTCCTTGTGCCTCTCTTCCCTTATCTTACAGTTGTGTTTGGTTTCTGTGGCTGGAGGGCAAATGTTAACAGCTGCCGTGGAATGAAAGTGACTGAGCCATAAAAACTCCAGTATAAAATTAGTGTTTATTCTACAGAATTCATGAATGAATTCTAAATGTAGTACTAGAAAGTACTTCTAAATTTTATGTCCTGGTTGCTCTTCTTTCACACAGCAGCTGTACCTGGAGGGTTATGGCACAACTGTCCTGAGCTTGTAGTTAAGGCCTGTTTTTCTGAATTTATTGTCATTCTGCTGGATTTGGGAAGTAGGATGTGTTCCCAGACTTCAGTTTCTCCATCCTGAGGTCTTAATGTATACAACAGTTAAGAGAAAATTAAACTCCAAGTTGAATTGGATCAGTTGTGGCTTGGGCTCTATTCCTTTTTTGTCCTTGCTATGATCCTCAAAACTCGTAGCAAGATTCTTTAGAGGTGGTTTGCTTTCCCAATCAGTTTGTAACTTACTGTGTTTTGGGAGATGAGGGTGCTTGAATAAATTGGTTTTTTTAGTGTCTAGTGATAAGTTTTTGTCTTTCAAGGTTTTTTTTCCTTTTTTAAATTATTATTGGTCATCTTTCATAACTTCAGTTCTGTGTTGTTTTCAAAATGAGCACTCTGTAATTACAACTTAGAAGGATCAAGGTCCTGAGTGAGCTTGAGAAGTGTTACAGGTGGAGGCCTCCACTGTGAGGCAGGAAGATCCTGGCAGTTCACCTTTAACTTGTCCGTGTTTTCTTTGTCCCTCGTGCTTGGTGGTTTTGTAATTTACTTTGTGCCCTCAGAAAAGTATTTCAGACATGTACTATTTGCTCTGCCTCTTTTCATCTAATTGGGGAAGAAATTGCTCCTTGCAGGTGTTAACAAACTTATCCTCTGTTTACTTAGATGTTTCTGCTTACAGTGTGAACTTAGATTGTCTTGTGTTTCTGGTCAAGAAAAGAATTTAAGCCTCGTGGGCTGTGGACTCTTGTGTGTGTTCATACAATGACTTTAATATTTAGAGAACTTGCCAAGCAGTCCATGCAGACATCTATTGCATGTCTCCAGAGAGCAGAAAAGTGGCTGAGACAGGGGGCTGTGTGCAGATAATAAATAAAAGCAAACTTAGATGCTCAGTCATTTGTATCTCTGCATTACAGTTTCTTGATAAATATCATTCAGCCTTCTTAGAATTTTCCTCCCTGAACGTGGCCTGTTGTGTTGGATGCACAGTAAGATTCTGAAAAAAACCCAAACCATTCAGACCTTATACAATATCTTTTGCAAACATCTGCTGCATGGTGTGTGCACTTTACTTGGATAATATCTGAGATACTTTCCTGGGATACTTTCAATGATTAAAGTATTATGACTTTCCATCTTTTACTATTCCATATACTTTTGTATTTTTAATATGGTCAATTGGTAATTTTTTTTCCCTTTTTTTTAATAATTATTGTTCTTTTATTTCAATAGTTGCTTCTGGCAGCTGTGTGACTTTTGCACTTTTTTGGACAGCTTCTGAATATTCCAATACAGATGATTGTATAGTTTACGTATATATGATATAGGTGTGTTTGTGCATGTATGTGTATATATGGCATATGTACTGGTAGTGTATATATGATTTCAGTTGGATTCTGAGGGAAAATGGGTGGGAAGAAGGTTTTACCGGATGATTTGCGAGGGCCTTCTCTGTAACCAATTCCCTTGGTTAAATTTTGGCTGCTTGCTATGATTGATTGTTTAGAATTTCACACACTTCTTAGCACTATTACTGGTTTTGTCAACAGAATTAACTGACAAGCACGTCTTTCTTAGAAGTAGCCTTGTACATGCTCCTTGTTTGGAAGTGTTACAATCTTTATTTTAACCTCTTTAGGATGCAGAAAATGCTATTGTACACATGGGAGGCCAGTGGTTGGGAGGCCGCCAGATCAGAACTAACTGGGCGACACGGAAACCCCCAGCCCCCAAAAGTACACAAGAAAGTAAGACCTTCATGTGCTGCTGTGTTGTGTGTGCCTGCTTGTCACTGTTCAGTGGGGGAATAAAACATAAGCCAAAATGATGTAATTTAAATTACATATCTAGCTTGCCTTCCAGATCTTAAAGAATAGATTTTTTTTTGATATGTTGTATCAAGGTAGTGGTGGCATTACTGATCTGTCATAAAATATAGAATATTTAAGTGTGAAATTCATACTTGTGTGTGAGGTAAGTATGTGGGACTCTTGGGTTATTGTCAGCCCACTGCTGAAAACCAGCCTTCTCTCTTTTATAGATAACACAAAACAATTGAGATTTGAAGATGTAGTAAATCAGTCAAGTCCAAAAAATTGTACTGTGTACTGTGGAGGAATTGCCTCTGGGCTAACAGGTATGAATTGTTTTATTGCTTTCTAATATTGAAGCTTTTTGGACACCAAGACAGTTACTAATTCAAAAACATTTTATGTTGTAGATCAACTTATGAGACAGACTTTTTCCCCATTTGGACAGATAATGGAAATAAGGGTGTTTCCAGAAAAAGGTTATTCATTTGTCAGGTATGGACAGAGAAAGTAAAGTCTGTGGGTCTGTGCATGTAGTAATGCTTCATCTTCCTGTGATTTCACTTGATTGAATTTCTCCTGATACATTGAAGGCTGTCACCATATGTTCATAGAATAGTTTGGAAATTTTAAAAGTGGCCACCAATCTTTTTACCCGAGAAGATGAATGTTTGTGGAAGCAGATGTTTTTTCTCTGGATTCCCTGTATGTATGGAGTCACTGGTTTTTAACAATAAGGTGGAAGTGCTATAAAGCATAATGTTATTTTGTTTTTACATTCTTTAGATTTTCAACCCATGAAAGTGCAGCACATGCTATTGTTTCAGTTAATGGAACCACAATTGAAGGACATGTTGTTAAATGTTATTGGGGCAAAGAATCCCCTGATATGACTAAAAACTTCCAACAGGTAACAGAACTTCAGCTTTTCTTTGTGTTACAAAAGTGATTGTGTTTATACCTGTAATGACTTCCCAGTTATAATGGCTAAATTTTGTGGTGGACTTCTTATGAAATTCCGTGTTCTGTCTTAGTTATGTTCCAGTTGTTCATCCAATTGGGCTAGTGATTTTGATGGAATATCTGTTACTGTCTTCTGGATATGATTCAAGATAGGGAGAAACTTTGAGGTAATTTTGATTCTTGCTGTTTTTTAAACTGCAGACTAGGTGACTGTTCAACCAGATAGTCTTTGGTATTTCAAGCACACACAAATGTTTTTCAGTACAAGGATCTAATTAAGTCAGTCATGTCTTACTTTTCTGATCTCATTATTGCCCATTTTAGCCCTGTGATTGATGTAGGCAAAAGCTTGCCTTCAGCAGCACAAATGCACCATGATCCATGTCTGGAACCTGAAGTACAATGGCCTGTTCTCTCCCCAGGTGGATTACAGTCAGTGGGGGCAGTGGAGCCAAGTATATGGAAATCCACAACAGTATGGGCAATATATGGCTAATGGGTGGCAAGTACCATCGTATGGAATGTATGGCCAAGCATGGAATCAACAGGGTTTTGGAGTAGAGTAAGTAATTTTATTTGATTTTCACACTATTCCAAGAATATCTGAGTTTCAAGCTCACTTGAGTCAAGGATTGTATGAGGTTTCAAAACTTAGGTGGACTGTCATGTGCTTAAAGCTTGAGTTTGGTGATTTCCATGGACAGATTCCGGGGTGAGTTGCTCTGAATTGTACCTGATCACACGTTTTACGTGTGTGGGTGAAGGCACGAAGGCCACCCTGTGTGGTAGAGTTTGGGATGGTGGAAAACACATTGTGGATTCTGAGTTGACGTGGTGAGTACTGGAAAGTCTGAGCCAGGGACCCCTGAAGGAAGAGAAGCTACATATGGACGCTTGTGCAGTTTCAAAGTTTGGGTGGGTTTTTAATACTCGATCTCTTGAAGACTGAAGTCTTGCCAAGAACTATATGTTTTAACATGCTTTGAAAATAATTTGTTTACCGAATTCTTCATTATTTGGTGCCAGTTAAACATCTTAAGGCCTGATAAGCCTTATCACAGATATCATTGCCAATGAGGCATTGGGTATTTTGTGCATTTCTGGATCATTGATGTTGATTTTCAGCCACCTGTACCTGCCTTTGGAGGTGGGTGCCCTAGGCAGCCAGTTACCAAGGTTCCTGGGGCTTACTGTCCTTTGTTCTTGAAAAACTTACGATATTTTCAAGAGTCACGTGTTGCAGCACTTAACTGAATTACTCACTAAAGAGAAGAAGAAATTGTTCTATTTTGATACGAGTGGTTGTGTATTTACGTTCTTTTTTTCTTTAGTATGTTGTAAACAAATAAATGTAAATAAATAATTTTTTTCCACTTTTTTAACTGTCCTGTTTCTTTTTAAGCCAATCTCCATCTGCTGCCTGGATGGGTGGATTTGGTGCTCAGCCTGCCCAGGGACAAGGTGCTCCTGTAATACCTAACCAAGCTGGATATGGTATGGCAAGTTACCAAACACAGTGAGCTGGGACTCTGTTTAAAAGTGTGTATTTCATGATAGGCTGCAGTTTCCAGTGACATTCTGAAGACTGGAATGTAGACAATGAAAAAAAAAAAAAGAAAATATTTATTTTAAAAATGGAAATGTTTGGAACCTTTAGCACAGCTTTGCTTTGGTGAAGGACACAAATGTCTTCTAGTTCTGCCTTTTTAAGTTTTTGTTCATGATGGATATGAACATGTTTTTCTTTGTGTACAAAAATTAAAAATAAAGTCAATAAAGACAATTCTGACTACAAATTTTGATATAGTAGAAGAAATGGCTAATGAATTTGATCCTTAGGTTACCATTCCATTTTTTTTGTTTGTTTTGTCTTCAGTGTTTTTATATCATTGTGCTTTTAGGAGAAATGACATTGGAAAACAGCAGTTTTAGCTGAACACACATCCTGAAATAAACTGTGGACCAATCGCTACAACCTGGGAGACAGTATTGAGTTTTCAAGAAACCTATGGGCATAGCTCGAAGTATATGCAGGTCTTGGAATAATTTTTTTAAAAAAATATTTAATTTTTCTACATACTTAAAGAAAACAGTCTGATACAACAAATAGTTCAGTCTGAAATGAAAAACAGTACTGTCTGGGAAGTTTCACATAACTTGTACTGTCCACATTCAGGCACACGTTAAAGTTTTTCAGAGCTGGTTTGCTTGTTAAAACTGTAGTAATTTACTTTTAATTTTGAGAAGTGAAAACATTTTTACAAGTATGTTGTTTGTATTCAAATCAGACAGTCATACTTGGACTTTTACATGAAGTTTGAAGGCTACACATTGTAAATATTTCATAATTACAGTGTTTCAAAAGCATGCTCAAACATAGAAGTAGCAATGTAATTATTCAAAGTAATACTTAATATACTCTACTGCTTTAAATGCAGTAGACTGACAAGAATGTGCAAGACTGACATTTCCAAAGTTGGCTATTATGTAAAGTTACATAAAGAACTATAACAAAGAGCCTTAATTTTAATTTCATAAATCTTTAATGCATCACCTTTTGTCATTAGAAATACAAATTTTTTGCTTTACATTATTTGGTATGTAAATACCTTGGTTAACAACCTTGTAAACCTATTTCAAGGTTATTATAAGTTGTATAGTATCTTGAGTGTTTTGAAAAATCTTGATGTTTTTTAAGTCTAGAAATATTTTGCCCAAGAATTTTTTAACAAGATTGTTAAAAACATCTTATTTTAGAGAATATTCAATGTGCCATTTGGTAAATGGAGATGCAGTTGAAACAGTACACTGAGTTGTGACTTATTTTTAATTAAAGTTTTTGTCTATGGGTGGTTTGCATGTGATGAACCTGTACAGAGGCTGGGTTGTTTGTGTACTGAGTGTGTAAATGGATAAATCATGAAGATGTTTAAATGGTTCACTTGGGTTATTTCTGAATTATTTTATGGATACATGGTTATAAACTGCCTCAATAAATTTGAAGTTGCAAATGAATGTAAGTTAGATATAAGTACTGTGTCCTCCCCACGACAGCTAGAGGGTGCAAGTGTCTCAGCTGTATTCTGGAACATGCTGAGGCAGGCACAATTGGAAAAGAGAGAGTAGGGTTTGCAGTGGTAGTTCAGTAAGCAAACTTGCATTTTAAAAGGAACAGAAAGTTTGGCTTTAGGGATGATAGTTGTGGGTGTCTGAGAAGCTGTGTATTTTGTCTTTTCTGTTTCTTCCCATGCAGGTGTCGTGAGTTAGAATAGTCTGTTTGGAAATGGAAATTTGGAGTTGTGTTAAACCCAGCCAAGTTGTGCAAATAACTACACTCATTGCTGTAGCAAATCACATGAGGGGTTTTTCCCTCCTTTTATTGATGTGTGAAGTAGTTCCTTGACGTTTAGATCCAGTGGAAGGTGAGATATCCTGGGAAGAGCAATTTAGTCAGTTGGCTCAGCTGTACCCAGAGGTACTTGTGCCTCTGGGCATCGATTGCATGCAATAATACAGGAGGTAGTGTGGAACCACAAGTGCTCGTGGTGACAGAATTGGCCCTTTATCTCTGTTTCTCCTTTCTGGTACACATAGTGTTTTTCCACTCAAGATAGGGATCTTGTCTACAGGACTCTTGTTTTTCTATAAATTCTGTATATATGTGAATATCTACGCGAGGATCGGCCTATACATTGTAGTTTGGAAAAAACCTCACAAGTAAGTCTGTGTTTTAGTTACACTCAGCTTGTTTTAAAGAATCACGAGGCAGTAGAGGTATGAATTGCAAGTTACTTTAGGGTTTTCTTAGGCTTCACTTGAAATCTGGGGTTTCTACTTAATAGTAGGTGTTTGCCATAGGACTGTGCTCTGGATGAATGCTGGTATATAAGCAGTATGTTCTTTAGGTGCTGCTGAAGATATAGATGATGCAAGTACATTGCCACATATATGCCCATATAAATGGGTGTGAGATTAAGGCAGTGATCTTTCAGGTCTTAATGTGTAGATCACTTTAAATCTGATTATTTAATATGCCTGCTGTAGAGCTGGGCCGTACCTGACCTGTATTTCAGGATGAAAGATAGGATTTCAGTCTTTTTTTCATTGATTTTTATACAGCCTTTCTGTAATGGTGATATTTCTTTGCAGACTGCTCAAGGTATGGGAGTCTCCAGTGTCCTTTAATGTTTCTGTAGCACTGCAAGGAAGAGTTGTAAATTAGATTGCTTTCTACTCAGTAGCATTCATAAATGCATCACTGGCAATTTTTTGGCACCAAAGAGCCTCTTGTACCATACTGCTTTCATGAGTGACACACTGTTGTGATTTCTCTAACTACAGAAACCAACCACTACCTAACCATCACCACTAGGATTTGGATTTCAGAAATTTGATTTATTATGGCTTAAGTTGATGCGTGCAACCTAAATCAAGGTTGTAATCTGCATTTGCAGAAAATGTTCAATAAAGTGAAACATGATAAAGGGCTTATCCTGTATTGTCATCTGTCAAAAGCATTGTCCCTCTTTGCTGTAAAGCTGACAACAGGCAGACAAGGCTGAATTTGTAAACTATGCACTTGCAATCATGTAAAAGATGTTTTATTTAAAATTTTCCGTGCAGAATCATTTTGTATTTTGCAGAGTTGCAGTAGTAAGGCTGTAAATCTTAACGTTACATGTAGCTTCTCATCAGTCCTGCCTCCTTGTGTATGTTTTTTGACAGTGTTCAGACATACTCTTCCTGCAGAACCTTCCTCCTTACTGAGAACTTCATGAGAAGCTACTCACTGTACCATAACCATTGCCTTCATTTCACTCCAAAAAGTCTCACACTGCATAAGGCTTAGTTTTGCAGAAAAACAGTGATTTGTTTTTCTTGTGTTTGTACACAAGGAAGCAGACTTAAACTGTATGGACATGATTAGTGTCTGATACTTCTTAATTATCTGACTGTTTTTGAACAAGGGCACAAGTGTTTGTTTGTTTTAATCACATGAAACTGTTTCCTGGCTAGCAATAAAAGATTTTGTTGCACTGTTCTTACATTGCAAGATACAGGCAATCTTTTGTTCAGTGTGCTTCTAAGAAATGGATGGGGTTTGTGAAAACTGCCTTGTTCAGGTTGAATCTTCATTTACAGATACAGTCTGGGATGTGGACTGCTGCTGTAATGGCACAAGGAACTTGTTCTTTTGAAACTGAGTGAGAATTAATTTGTTCTGGCCACATGTGGTGCCTGTCCAACATTGATAGATTTAAGGATTTCACGATGTAATGAAGTTTCTGTTTGTAAAAAGGCAACTGCAAGGCAGTAACTGCTGGGAAGGTCTTTGTGGTGTTTCATTTCAGCTGATTTTTGTGAATCCAGTTGATTGTTTAAAAAAATAATTAAAGAGATGATGTACTTCACAGTATCACATGGATAAAATTCCCCCCTTCCCCTTTACAGTAATTTCAAATCATAGAAAATGCTGAAGTGTGTACTGAATATTTTACTTGAAAAAGGAACAGGACTTTATGTTGATGAGTGAACACTGATTCTGTCATTTTTCTGAGACTGCTGCTCTAGATCCTGGATGTGAATGACATGCTCTGCTCACTGACATTTAAAGGGTAATGACTCAGATCTTTCATTTGACATCAGTAATGATTATTTGAATACAAGTTATTCTTGCTTAAATACACAGCTCCTCATGCTTTGATTAAAGCTGATCTGAATCTTACTGGTTGTTAAAGTGTTCCTGAAATCTGGTTTTGCCTTCTGTCTCTGAAGTTGTCAGTAAGGCATCAGAGTTACACAGACAGCAATGTTTTGTTCAGAAGGAAAACACTTAATGATGTTGTGTCAGGGACTTCAATGTAAGCTGACTTTTCTGTACTAATGGGTGGTAGCATTTGAATATTTCCCTTCTAAAACAAGGGCTCAATCACCATTCCTTGTATGAACTCAGGTTCTCATGGATCAAAGGTACTCAGCTGCTGGCAGGGCATGGAGGAGGCGGAAAGGGAAAGGTGGAGAGACAAGGTGGTACATGTGCCAGCCCAGTGTGTGTGGTACAGCAGCACCAGTGCCAAGTCAGATTGTCAAACACATCAAAGATCGTGGCAGGCTTAGGCAGATACTGCAGCAGTACCCAAAGGATTGTGGCCATTCAGACAAACTATCTGCTTGCTTAAAATAATGTGGCTTCCAAATTACAGAAGTAGAAACCACATAACCTCTGGCCATTCTCTTTTTGGTTCCTGAGAAAAGAGATGCACATTAAACAGCCGAGCCATGACAATGAAGGTGACTAAACAAATAAAGAAAACTCTAAGGAGCAAATCGTGTTAAGGATCTGAATTTGTAGACACTGTAGCTTGACATTCTGTTGTATGTCTGTACTGACCCTTTGTTTGTGTAAATGAAGTAGTTTCAGGTATGTACAACTGCCTGTTGAATGTCTTCCCATTCTTTACAACTGCTGCAACGGGTGGGTAGGAATTGAGTAAGAATCTACCACATGAAACTGGAGAATGCTCACATTTCCTGGATGGAAATTGACTTCCAAGAGCCAACTCTGTAGAAGTATAAATATCACAGGGGCTGACGAAAAGCTGCCATCCTCCTTTGAGTTACTAATTATTTGACCTTAATAAATGGGGAGTCATTACTGGGCTGCTGTTCCATGAAAAATTCTGTGGGTTTTTTGGTCCTTTCAATGAAGGCAGGTATTTTTGACTCCACAAATGATTTATTTCCTCTAATGCTGGGTTCTCAAGCATGATGGGAAAGACCATTTGATAGAATTTATTGCTTAGTTCTAATCTTCCAACTCGGGTACTGACTGTGGGGAAAATCACCCTCTTAGTTACTAAAAGGACGTTTTAATTTTCAATATGGATTTGTATAGCCATTTCTAATTGAGTTTTACTTGCACCTGAAAGCACAAGGAGTCTTCACAAATACACCTTGGAATCAACTGCTTGGAGCTGCTGTAATGTGCTACAGCTACTGTACCAGATCCCTCTTGTACAGTCAAATCCTGGAAGCATTTATGCCTTGCTCCTCCTGTGTTCTGGGGAGAGTAAATCTGTTGTGTATATTTGCAAATATTCAGAGAAAGCTGAGGTGCAATATTTTCTGAACTCTTGCTATCTTGGTGTGATTTGAGGCTTCTTTCACTTACAGGTACATGTGGTTTTGTAGGAGAAATGTGTTTGTGACAATTACCTAAAAATGTGGCTGATTTCAGACTAAGAAAAATAAAATGCAGCTGTTTCTAGGATACTGTTCCTGGTGAATCTCACCTTCTCCTTGGGTTTATATATTCCATGGAACAAGAATATGAAAGTCCAAACACACTTCTCACATCGCTTCTAATAGACATTTTCAGAAGGGAGCAAATCACTACAAACTTGCAGTATGGATATAACAAGACCTTGTTCTAGAAGTGTAACAGCTGTTCATATGTATTGCTAATGTGTTTTGAAATGGTCAATACCTGAGGTCAGAGGGAGACAGTTATTGCTGATTGTATGTTGCATTTTGAGGAGGATTTAAGGCCAGTACACAAAGTGTTGCTGTGTTCATTTTGACTTCTGAAAGCATTCCTTCCAGCATCTTTTTGTTTTGTGGGCTTTTAAGAAACCATACAGAACCTGCCCTGCAAGATCTAAATGTGGAAACTTGGCAAGGTATGTGATACTGTGCTTTAAATTCATTTTACAAGGTCAGTGTCTAATGACAAGTGTCTGACAAGGTCCATGACTTTGAAAATTGACATTTCAATTAAATGCTTCTACAGCACCATCTTACTGAAATGTATTTCTGGAGTCTCTCCTCTCTGTATGACTTCTAAGCAAAAGGAAGGCAAGATGCTGTCTCCTAAGAAGTATTCAAGGATGTCCAAGTCTTAATTTACCAAGGCTGTAGAAACAGATATTCCTTGATAATGATTTTCATTGTAGAAAATGTATATGGATACTTGAATTGTGAATTCTTACTCTCTTTTTAGGGCCATGTAATTCATTTTCCATACCCTATTGCTGTTCCTCACTTTATGTATGTTTTTAGTCAACAGTTGCTTTTCGTGCACAAGGAGACAGTCTCTTGCATCTGGTTCTTAGCAGAAACACACTGACCTCAGATTTCATTTTTAATACTCCCCTGTTCTGAAAAAATCTTTGATTTCTCTTGTCTATACCTGGTTTAATATTTACAGATGTGTGTTAAGTACCTTTTTTTTTTTATCTTAGATTCATATGAGACAGCACATAACTCATCAAAGCTGAGGTTTTTTTACTGCACCCCTAGTCAGTCCTACCTATGTGTGGTCCAGAGGGGCTTGGAGTGCTTTTAAGGTTTTGATGACAATTTCATAATGTATAATTCATAAGTCATTCTAATGAATTTTTATAATTCATTCACTATATGAATATTGTTTTATCAAGCCAAGTTTTTTATTGCCGTAAAATGGGTTATTGAAAACTATATTTCTTCATCTCAAGATTTAATTCATGGTACTGCTTTATTTTGGAAAGCTGATTTTAAATCTTCTGGGTAAAAAAAAGACATTTGCTCTTTTTTTCCCTTCAATTTGAAGGCAATATAAAAGAAAAATAAAATTTCATTGTAATTCTTTATAGAACAAAGTTGAAACTCAAGGGTGGTTTAGCAGTAAGGTTTTTATCTAACTTAAATATGCATTTCATACTAAACTAATGAAACATATTTTGCTTCCTCACTGTCACATCCAAAGAACATAAAACTGTTTAAAAACCAAATCACACGCTTAAATTCCAAGCATTGAAATAGTTGGTCTTGTTTTTTCCTGAGAGCAATTTTGAAGATACATTTGTAAGTAGTGTAAGGTAGGAACACTACTGGAGTTGCTTATACTGTAATTCAGTCTCTGCATGTTTAGAAGTTGCTGCCAGAGTTTTCCACTGTATTTTGGCATGCATAAAGCTGCTGGAGTTGGAGGTACTGAGGAATGTTCCACAAGATTAGGGATAAAAGTTGACCCTATGAACCTCCTTATGCTAGAAAGTATTACAAAGGAGTGAGTCAGAGCTTTCTCTTGAGTTCAAAGTGAGGAGTGCTGGACAAATTCCCTTGATTTATTTAGGCAAGCCTGAAATAGAGTGCAGTTTTCTACCACAGTTCTCTTCAAGGCTGTTTGATACTGTGTACCTTAAAGGAAGGTTATGCTTAGATTTGCACTGTGGATGTCTTAAAAGATTAAAAGCTTATTATCTGCTCTTTTATTCTGATATCTGTGAATCGTCAGGCAGTGACTGCATTTAGCTGAGACTTAAAAAACTTAATTGGAAACTAAAAATGGTTTAAGGGTAATAAAACTAAGAAGTGATTTTTGGCTTCGAACTGAAGAAAACCAGACCTTGACAGCATCAAGTCCCATTGCTTTCTCCAACACAAGTAGGCTTAACCACACTGTAGGGTATTCTTGTGGTTCAACTGTGAAAACATTTAAGTTTAAAAAAACAAAACTGAGTCCCTCTAGGTTTGTGATAATCCCTGCATTTCAGCATTGGCTGATTTGGAAGGAAGAACTGAAGCCACGTTTGCCAGTTCATTTGTGAAAATCAAGACGATAAGGTCAACGATGATGAAGTTTGAAACCTGGTTTTATTGAACCTAATGATACTATGAGCAATTTATCATTTTTATGCACATATTCCTGTGGATTACAATGCCTGGTTTTCTGTCCCAAATGCAGTTTGCTGTCTTTTGACTGTTTCTGTTAACATGTGCAGTAAGGAAAACAGGAAAATAAACTTTGCAAGTCTATAATTAAATTTTAAAGGGTTGGGTTTTCTGCAGAGAAATGAGGGTTTCCTGATTTGAAGGCTTCTCCTAGATGTTAACATTTCCAATTTTAAGTTCTCATAATCATGTAAATAAGTACCATCTCTACTGAAATCAGTTGTATTATGTTGGTGTAAATTAATCCAGAGCTTTAAATCAGGAGTTGCGTTTCTCATGAGTCTGTTGATTAGTTTTGAGTCTTTCAACTGCAATTTGGCATTGAAATGAGCTGCACATTTTAAGAATTTTCTGTGGTTACTCATAGTTCATTATGTTCCAGAAGAGGTTTTTTTGCAATGGCAACAGCTAAGTACAACTCCTTCCATTTCTTTTCAAATCCAGCTATTTAAGTTTAAGCTAAATTATTCTTCAGAATAGAAATAAAATTTTTAAAATAGAATCTTTGTCTGAAATCACATTGTTAAGCGTATTTCTGCCTTTTTGGGTGTCTTGCACATTCTCATTCCCACACACACCTGTTCCTGCCACTGGGAAATTTGCTGAACTTTATCCCAGTTGTCAAACCTGCCCTCGTTTGGCATAATGAACATTCCAAGGCTTGCTGCCATAGAGTGTGTTAACAAGTCATGGATGCACAGAACAGGAGGTAGAAGGCTCTCATGAAAGCTGCCATGTTCAGTTTTAAGGGAATTCTACCCTTTGAACATGTATCTCAGTTTTAATGGTACACAGCCCTTTAGGTGTAAGTGCAATGACTGGGTAAGGACCACATCATCTGCTCTGTATGGCCTGGCCTGCATCCACAGGTTATGAAACACATTTGTGGCTTCATTTCTAAGGGAAGCTTTGCCCTGTGAGACTGAGTGAAAGGATGTTCTAAAAACGAGTGAAAAAAGTGTAGAGATGGGGCCTGTGGACACTGGCACAATATGAATTAAGTCGTGAGTTGTATGTGGTTATTTGTGGATGAAGACAAAATGATCCCCAGCAAATGAACTGCGTCTGAGTATCTGCTGAGTTCACCTGGAAGGAAAATTCCCTCCTGTCCTCATGCCTGATGAAGAACTGAGTCTTGAACTTGAGAACACATGGAACAGCCTCAGGAACAGGACCCTGATGGAGCAGGCACTGGTGTGCCCATCTTGGGATACTGTCTGCAGGTTATTTTCAAGGAAAAGAGGCAGAAACAGGAATCTGGGGAGGAATGGAGCGGAAAATGTCTGAGCTTCTACAGGTCAGTCCATGCAAACGTGTAGGTCGGGTTTCCCAGTATAGCAATGGACAGATCCTGGGCTCTGTGGCACTTCCTGGAGACGCCAGCACAGGCACCGTGGGCACAATCTGGCCTCCGAGCATTCTCTTAAGTACTCCCACCTCCAAATCCATGATCTTACATCTTAAAAGCGCCCCACTAATCTGTTGTCAGTACATTGGCTCAAAGATGAGGTAGCTGTCCTGGGAGTACTTGTTCTTAACAATTAAATGGACACTTTGGGCTTTGTGGTTTGTTTCTTAAAGAAAATCTGGTGGTGACTGTACTGCTTCAGTGCCAATGTGCTGCCTGAAAGACCTGGCACCAGCAGATATGACTATAAAAGCTTTGGGAGTGCATGTCCAAGCTGTTTCCTCCCCAAACTGCCCCCCTGTACGTTCCTTTCACATGTGCCTCGCCTCTCCCAGCGGTGCCACCTGGGCGCTGCTGCAGTGCTACCACTTGCATGGTATTTCCAGTTGCTTTCCTGATCCAAATGTTATGTCTGCCTCACCTATCCTACTTGGAAATGCCATGTGCAGCTGTTGAGCAGTTCCCTCAGCAGTGCAGCAAACTTAACTTTTTTTTTTTTTAAATAATCCACACTGAAAGCCAAGAAATCCTTACCAGCTAACGCAGCTTTTGGCCCTGGTGCTGAAGGCAGAAATCCAGGGGTGCTCAGGCCAAATCCCTTCAGCTGGAAGGTATTGTGCTGGTGTTTATTTTGGATGCAATTGATTCTTGGGTTGAGTCTTCTGGTGTCACCAATTCCCAGGCATGAGATCTTGGCCTTGTGTGTGTGTGGAAAATATCCATATATTTCAATGAGATGGGGAGCCCGTCCAAGTTCCCTCTGTGACTAGAGCTGATTTGGTTAGCAATGCATTGCTGTGTGTTCAGGATGGGATTGGGCTTAGATGGAAATAAAACAAGTGTTGACTTGTCTGCTAGCAGTGGTTTCTGTGACTTTTGTTTGTCAGTTCTATTTCCAGTGGGATTTAAGTGCTCCCATTGCCTCCCACTACTGCTGTGCTGAGATAAATGTCTGATGGCTTACAACTTTGTCAGAATGACAAAAATTTCTTGCATGCTGGATTTTTGAACAAATGTTTTGGTTAAAAAAAAAAATGCTTCTGAAAGTGAAAATACCTTTGGTAAAATTGTAGCTGTGCTTTTCTGTTCGGAAAAAAAATTGTTCTTCCAAGTCTTGGAAGTGCAAATGAGTCACCCCAGCACATGCAGGTGACCATATCGAGGGAGGCTTTTGTTTCTTGGGTCGGCTCAGCAAGGACAGGAGGGTGGCTCCTCCAAAGTGGGCAGAGCTGCCATCCCATGTCCAAGGAGTAGAAGGAAAAGAAGGAGCCTTGAGCCTGGAAGAGGGAGGAGGAGGGAAGGGATCGAGATGGATCTGGGCAAGCTGAGGGAGCAGCGTTCTTTGAGCGGCTGGAACAGCTGGGAGCCCGCACCGGAGGGGCTTAGGCTGAGGAGGAGAAGGGAAAAGGCGCCGTTCTTCACTGACGAGGGGGTGAAGCCACATTGCATGCGAGGGTCTGTGTGCCCCGGCAGAAGGGGGAAGGCTGGGTGCCGGGCGGGGCCGGGCAGGTGCGGGCCGGGCGCTGCCGCCCCGCCCGGGCGGGGA